>LR749498.1:386252-405382 GCA_902729485.2 Mus minutoides | reverse complement strand
CTTTAATCAAAGCAAGGATTTACTTTCAGTTTCAAGAAAGGGGATGCTTCTGAAAATTCCAAACCAGATAGAGGAGGTAAAATGATCAGTCTTTCAGTTCTAAAGGTCCAGAGAGTCTACGGATAGTGAATGGGTCCATTTTCTAGCTGATTCATTGGTGTAGAAAAGAATGATGGATTCTTTTTTGTTGTTTGGTTTTTTGTTTTGTTTTAGTTTTAATTTTTAAAAAAATTTTTTTTTTAGAGACAGGGTTTCTCTGTGTAGCAATTGCTGTTCCAGAACTCACTCTATAGACTAGGCTGGTTTCAGTGTTAGAGATCTCTCTGCCTTTATGTCCTAAGTTCTGGAATTGAAGACATACCACTCCTGATTGGATGAATAAGGGAATCTTAAACTGAGATGCATATCGGCCAATGAGTTGAGGCCATTCATGTCATGGGGGGAGGGATTAAAGGAGGAGCATAGCATTTAAAAGAGAGAGAGAGAGAGAGAGAGAGAGAGAGAGAGAGAGAGAGAGAGAGAGAAGAAGGAGCAGGAGGAGTAGGAGGAGGAAGAGAAAGCTTAAAAGGAATAGAAGACATCATAGTCAAAAGTTCCATGGGCTTGGTGATTGGCTGTGGGAGGGTCACTGCTGGGCAATGTGGTACTCAGAGGCAATGTCTGATTTATGTTTCATTTTGGAAGTGGAGTGTTTATTGGCAGTAATAGTTCTATGATATGAAGACAAAACAAATAGTTAAGAAGGTATCTATATGAGTGTGTGTGTGTGTGTGTGTGTGTGTGTGTGTGTGTGTGTGTATGCATGTGTGTATGTGTGTGTGTGTATGTGTGTATGCATGTATGTGGTGGTGGAGTTGGGAGGTCATTTACCTGGGCCTGGGAACCCTCTGTATAGATAAAAAGAGCTGTGGATCAACTTTTGTAGCTTTTTTGATGAGGATAAAGAGATGGTGATGATGATGATGATAGTGGTGATGATGATGGTGACAACAATAGAAGATAGTTCATAAGAATAGCATGAAGGCACAAAGGAATTTTATAAGGAAGCAGTGGAGAAAGTGCCCATGGAACACTGAAAGGCTGTCAGGGTATGCTTGAGAAAGATCAAACTGTTTTCAAACACAACAGAAACAGAGAGATTTCTCAGGAGGAAGCCACCCACAACTTAGTTAAGCCAAGAAGGTGGGGATTAGCTCCTGCTAGAAAGAGGACCCAGAGGATGTGTGACCTATACTGGCTTTCTTTAGTAGAGAAAGAGGGAGCTGTATGTTGGGTGACTAAAATTAACTTGAAGATAATACAAGTGAGTTCTGATTGCTTTACGGTTTCCAAACCTGCTAGAGGGAGAAGGTTGTTCAAGGTTTTAGAGAGGATTAGCTGGGCATACTCTTATCCAATGTGAAAATAATAAGCCACCAGTTCCCCTAAGTGGACTTTGTGTATTTAGGACTGAAGCCACAGCCCTATGAGGCTGCCAGTTGGCCCAATCCCTGACTGCAGCTGAGGGATGTAAAGCTACACAGGGCATCACTCGGGGTCCATATCCTGGGCTCAAGCCATTAACTGTATTACTGACCCCTTAAATTGGTGTGTAATGATGAATTATAGAGATAGGATGTTTGGGTAGGCAGAAAAGCAACAAAAGATTTTTGCTACCATGTCTTTTTCAGAGACTTCATCAGAAAAGACACACTTTAACCTCTTTTTTCTTTCTTTCTTTCTTTCTTTCTTTCTTTCTTTCTTTCTTTCTTTCTTTCTTTCTTTTTTTTTTTTTGGTGTGTATTTAAAGAAATAAATTCTAACCTTGAGGGAAGACAGAATCAAAGATCTGGCAACAACATTTGTCATAAATAATGAATGGGAAACATAAAAAAGTTAATTGGGAAAAATTAAGTATCAGTGTAGTGCTTGCACAAATTAGCTCATGGGAATTGTGGTGGGTTTATCTGGCTGACAAGCCGTCTGTATGAAATCCTCCTCCTCCAGCTTCCCCAAGGCACTGTGTGGCTTCTCCTCCTCTCCAGCTGATGGTGCCTTCTGTTTCCCTCTGCTGCGAAGTGGGTTTTGCTCACACTGTAGCTCTGAAGTGCCTGGTCCCTAATGCATACTCTTGTGATCTCGTCGCCATGTAACCAATCTCAATTTCTGTTCTTTACCATCAAATGTGTCTTACTCATAAAGCCAGTCATCTCAAAGTATTAATTTTTCCTATTCCATTCAAACATCCAAGGAGGGTCAGGGGTCACTTAAGCTGGTTAAGTGGTTGCAAGTATGAAGACCTGAGTTTGTTTCCTAGAATCCAAGTAAGAATGCATGGTGTGGTGGTCCACACTTGAAATCCCAGTGCCGGCAGACAAAGATAGAAGGAGGCTCAGAGTGAACTTCAGGCCAATGAGAATCTCCATGAAAGGTTGGCAGTGTTCCCAAGGATGACTCTGTCTGTCTGTCTGCGTGTGTGTGTGTGCGCACGCGCACGTGTGTGTGTGTGTGTGTGTGTCTGTGAGTGTGTGTGTGGTGTCTTTCTTGATTGCTCTGTCTTACTATTTTTGCTAGTCTGGCAACAGCAAAGATTTGGAATTTGCATGTGTTCATCCCACCTTCAGTCCAAGCATGTTGGGGCCAGAGACCCACAGACATGTCCGGCTTTAGGTGTGGTGCTGAAGATTTGAGCTCAAGTCTTCTTGCTTGGGGAGTAAGTGCTCTTATACACAGATCTATCCCTCTAGTTCCCACAGGGAAATTTATTCAGCCATAAAGAAGAATGAAGTCCTGTCATTTATAGGCCAGTGGATAAAACTGGAGATGATCATATTAAATGAAATACACCAGACTCACAAGGACAAATATCACAGATTATCTCTTACACGTGGAGTCTTAATTCAGGCATGCATGCACCACACAGACACAGACACATAGACACATAGACACATAGGCACATATACAGAGAGAGAGAGAGAGAGAGAGAGAGAGAGAGAGAGAGAGAGAGAGAGAGAGAGGAGCTGTTTGTGAAGCTAAAAGAGACCTGGAGGAAGGTCAGGGAGGGTGGTAGAAATGAATATAGGCAAACAACATGACATTCATTTTCCTGTTTTCTTATTTCCATGTGTATGTATGTGTGTATGTACATGTATGTGTTTAGTATATGTGTGTGTATCTGTGGTATGTGTGTGTGTGCTCTTACATGTATGTATTTGCATGTGTATGTTTTCATACATTTGTGTATGTATGTTTGTATGGAGTATGTGTGTGCTCATGTGTGTGTATTTGCATTCTTTCTGTGAACATGCCTGTGTAGGATGCACATTACTGTCTACAATATTCCTTAATGACACTTTCATATTATTATTTGCAACAGGGTCTTTTTTATTAGATATTTTCTTCATTTACATTTTAAATGCTATCCCCAAAGCCTGCTATAACCTCCCCCTGCCCTGCTCCCTAACCCACCCACTCCTGCTTCCTGGCCCTGGCATTCCCCTGTACTGGGGCATATGATTTTTGCAAGACCAAGGGCCTCTTCTCCCATTGATGGCCGACTAGGCCATTCTCTGCTACATATGCAACTAGAGAAACAGCTCTGGGGGCTACTGGTTATTTCATATTGTTGTTCCTCCTATAGGGTTGCAGATCCCTTCAGCTCCTTGGGTACTTTCTCTAGCTCCTTCATTAGGGACCTTGTGCTCCATTTAATAGATGACTGTGAGCATCTACTTCTGTATTTGCCTGGCACTGGTATAGTCTCACAAGAGAGAGCTATATCAGGGTCCTGTCTTTTAATCACATATAGAGTTGGCCAGGGATTCCCTATCACCACATTCCATGACTGGAATTATTAGGGAGATACTAGACCAATCTCACATCTCCATGGGCTTTGGGGAATCTGAACTCCAGGGTTCTTGCTTGAACTTCAAATGCTTTAAATAACTGAGCCATCTCCCCAACCCCCAAAACATGACATTGTTAAGGGAAAAGTTTATTTTCTCCCCAAAACATTGTACAATAAGCACATGCTCAACAAAGGGTTCAAGCAGAACAAGCTGCATTCTAAAGAGATAGTTAAGTTTCTAGGAAGATGGACCATCTGACATGGGGACATATACACATAGCAGTGACTTCAAAAGTCCATCTATAGAAATACTTGATGGATTGATAACTGCATTGGGAAAAGGGCCGTGCCCAGACACTCTTAGGACCATTGGACGTAGAAAATCTGAGTTGACCCTGATAGGCAATGACCTAAATTACATGGTTCTCCTGCTAGACTGAGGGCATTGGGGTGGGGTGGGGGCTGACAAATGTCTGGTGGTTATTTCTCTCTTTTTAAATATATAGTTGGTCTTGACAAGATGCACTAGAGATACATTAGTTCATGGGATTAACACTACCTACACGAAGCCTTAGGCCTGTCCCTTTACTTCCAGTACCCCTGGAGTATCCAAGGCAAACTTACGAAAACCACACTGTATAAAGAAACAAGATAAGGAACTTTGCAATGAAATGTGAGACAATTGACTTAACAACTATATCTTTATTTGTTGAGTCATGGAAGAGTTGTTCAAAAGTTTCCTGACCTATAGTGGTTAAGAGACTAGTGGTTTTGAAATAGAAAAACATTTAACGAATTTTCAATAATCAAAGAAAAAACTGACAATACAATTTCAATGTTTTCACTATTCTACTGCATAAAAACTAACTCTGAAGTGCTAAAGAAAGTAAAATTCTGGGAAGTTGGTTCATATGTATGCAAGTTCACACATGAATTGAAAATTTTCCCAATGCAAATTAATAATGATGATGTTATATATGTTCCCAGCAAAATCAATGTGGAAAGGATTTTAACTGTGACCTGTATGGTTATGGATTATGTAAATTGATTGCAAAAAAGTATTACAAAAGTCTGAAGAACACTTTCTATATTGATAAATCTGTGTCCCAATTTATGCTCTGCTCTTTTGAAGTCTTTAAATAATACCAACTTGACAAAGGAGTTCACGAATTTAGTCAATTTTAATAGTCATGGTTTTGAAGTAGATACATGTTTATTTCCAAGTTAAAATAATTCTTTAAAAAGATACTTCAGTTTTGTTCACATAAATACATTTTTAACACAAACATTATCTGGTTTCTAACTTAGTTATTTATAATTTTTAAAGCATGTTTAAAACAACTTGGGACTGTGAATCTACCTTTTCAACATTAAATTTTTATCAGGTATATCCTGAAGAGAATTTAGCACCTGAATCAAGATGCTCTGTAAGTATCATAAGTAAAGGTTCAAAAGATGTATAAAAAATTCACTGATTTTTTTTATTGTCTAATGTTAAAATAATGTTTTAGAAATGTTAAATATCATGCTATTAAAATTAATGCCTGCAATCCTATTTTATATACCTGACTTCTATTGGACTACTGATTCAAAACTCCTCATGTAAGAAGGAGAAAGGGATAGCCTCTCCCCTGATCAAACTCATGCAAGGGTATAAGTTTAAACTTTGTAAATGATTGAGATGTGCAGCATTTCTGAGCCTTCTTGGCAATAGTAGGAGCAGAGCCAGTTGCCAAATCATTGGCTGTATGTTATATATGCAAGGCTAAAACCCTGGCAAGGCAGCTGTAACTGGGTTACTACTCCCCTGAGCTTGCAGTAATACAGTGTCCTGCAAATCTGCCCAGCTTTTATATGAACAAGACTTCTGAATCAAATGGAATTTGGTCTTCCTTATAACCTCTGACCTCTCACAGTGCTGAAGCATACCACCAATGCTAATGTCATCTTTAAGATGTGATGTGAGTTTGATTTTGACCACAAGGATGTAGACGGATGGTTATTCTTTCAAGAAAGCTGAATACAAATATTCCTCTATGGTAGTTTGAATAGTCATGTCCCAGGTTGTGGCAATATTTGGAAGTCTGGTCTTGTTGGATTAGGTGTGGCCTTGTTGGAGGGAGTGTTTCACTGTGGGTGTGGGCTTTAAGTCCCTTATCCTACGTGCCTGGAAGCACCATCCCTGCCTGGACACTGCCATGCTCTCACCTTGATGATATGGGACTGAATCTCTGAACCTGTAAGCTAGCCCCAATTAGATGTTGTCTTTGTAAGTGTTGCCTTGGTCATGGTGTCTATTCACAGCAGTAAAACCCTAACTAAGACACCCACTATGGAGCTGGTCATGGTGCTACTTGTCTGTTCTATCAGCACCTTGGAGGCAGAGCTTCCATAGAGCATAAATCACACAAACAAACAAACAAACAAGCAAACAAGCAAACAAACAAAATAAACAAACAAAACACACAACATGAATTACATCAGAATAAATTAATTCAATAGTGGAAACACAGAACCTTGTTTTAAAATGCAACACATTCACTTTTTACTTAACATAGCTAAGGCACCATCTATGCTGAGTGTAAAACTATTTTTTCCCATAAAGGTGAAAACTATATTTGAAAAAATGTAAAGATTTTTTTAAAAGTCTATACCAAAAGTCTGATGTTTATGGATCTCAAACTTCAATTTGTTGCAAAATTTGAAAGCCAAATTGAGAGAAAAATATATCCAAGTATTAAGTGTGCTACCACATCTCTTAATATCACATGATACATCTACAGCTAAAGTACTGAAAGTTTTAAGTTTTATACCAATGTATTTTGATACTGTTAAGAATGGTTGATATTCTAATGATAATTGTAATGCTCCTAGGTTGGAGATCTTTAGTGGTATATATATATATATATATATATATATATATATATATATATATATATATAATGGGCTTCATCATAATATTCACATAAATACAAAATAGCACAAAATATACAAAAATCATTTATAATTTGATGGTACTCCCTCAGATATATATATATATATATATATATATATATATATATATATACATACATAAAATCATATTCACATCTATACATCATTTTCTATTTTGTATATTAATTTAAGGTATCCTTACCTTGGAAAACACTCAAATGTTGTTAAGATTTACAACATTATCAATGGATGCTTAATTCTAGTGTCAGGTGCCATTGATTGATTGCTTTCCCAGTGTTGAGAGGAGGGTAGTTCACCATGTACTGGCTTATCACATTCATTGTGTATTTGCTGAAAATGTCTCAATAGTTCCTGAAAGTTCACTCTATTAGTTTGAGGTTTTTACTTTTGTTCTTTTTTTTAATATGACTATCCCTTTTGTTCACTGCTGCAAATTCCAAAACCACTTATCATGCATTTTGTGATGAGCTTTCTCCAGCCTCCTTCTGCTTTCTCTCTTAAATTACAGTACTAGCTTTTGAAGGATGCTTATCATTGCGTCCCTAACATGCTGTCATTTTGATTTGAGAAAATGCATTCTTCTTTCAATTCAAAAAATTTATAATTTCAGTGACTATTTCAATTTAATTATGTACTTATTATATTTTATATGGGCTTCATCATAATATTCACATAAATATAAAGTAGCACAAAATATACAAAAAATCATTTATAATTTGTTGGTACCCATATATATATATATATATATATATATATATATATATATATATCCATACCTATATCCAAACCCATAAACATATACAAATATATAGTGTGTATATGTGAAAAATTTTAAGATTAAGCATATTCTTGATATATGCTCTACAATGGAGCAAATATTATATTTTCTGCAATCCTAGAAAAACAGTGCTTAGTTTAATGGGAATTCATTTGACTCTGCTTTATCCTTTAAATTAATTAAAATTAATTAAAATTAAAATCTATTTTTCTTATTTTGCTATTTACTTAACACCTAATAGCTACAATTAGCTTGTGTGGCTATTGTAATGGGCACCACAGGTCTAGATCTTCTGGAAACCCTGTGGAACTTCACATTTGCCCAATACATGAATGGCTTTGTGTCAACTGAGCTAGACGAGGAAGAGGTGGCTTGAGTACAGCATGGTTTGGAGGTCACATGCTTCAGGAGGTGCAAGGGGAATTCTGAAAATATACTGGGGCCTGTGATGGTTATGTAAGTTTTAAGAACCTAGTTGTCAGAGGTTTGGCACAACATCCCCACAAAAGAAAGAAAAATTGCCATACACTGCTTTCTGCTTTGGAGAGGGGAGCACAGCAAATTAAGGGTCATGGCCCCTTTGTGAGTTAAATGGCCCATTCACAGGGGACATATCAGATATTCTGCATATCAAATATTTACATTATGATTTATAACAGTAACAAAAATACAGTTATGAAGTAGCAACAAAATTAATTTTATGGTTGGAGGCCACCACAGCATGAGGAACTGTCCAAATGGCTGCAGCATTAGGAAGTTTGAGAACCACTGTTCTAGCTCAATTGACAGCAAAATCTACATGGAGCAATGTCACTGTGGCCCATGTGCAAAATAAAAGACTAGATTGTCAGAGCCCAGAGCTGGATAATTTTCTGTAGCTTTGCCACCTTGTTAATATCATCCAGTTGTAAATGTTGCTTTTATTTCCTCAGATGACAGGATAAGATGAGAGCCATACCCAAATTGTGCAAATATACTGCTTGGGCAGAGCCCAGAGCATTTCTTTCTTTGTTCAAACTGTCTCTAGGCCTAAACCTGGAAGCTTCTAGCCCTGGTACAAGCTATTTTTCCATACTGACAGATTCAATCAAGCTTCTCTTGGCTTTTGATTAAATTGCTCTGCTTGGTCTCATACTAACTTTGACAATCTGTTTTAATCTTCTGGATACTTCTCATTCTCTGGCTTGTTCAATCTTCATCTGTGTCTAGCTTGTTCTCTGCAACCTGTCTCTGTGCAACTGTCCAGGTAAAACTCACATATACATACACTCTACATACCATACTTCTTTTTCTTCTCTTCTCTTCTCTTCCCCTTCCCCTTCCCCTTCCCCTTCCCCTTCTTTCTCCTTTTTCTTCTCTCTCTCTCTCTCTCTCTCTCTCTCTCTCTCCCATTGCTGTTAAGTACCTCTCTTTTCTCTGTTGTTCTCATGTGAGTTGGGTGTATCCTATCCCTGTCAAATGTTTCTGATTCATCACTTTGTCTGCCCCTCAATTGGATGTCACTTACAAACATGGCTGCTTTCTTCTACAAACTAACCTTAACTTCACTGTAAGGGTTAAAGGTGTGTAGTAAAGGCTTGTTTTTATTCTAGCCAGGTCATCCTGTAATCCAAGATGTGTTTGCATTCTGTATGGATCATATTGGCAATGTTGCTGGATTAAATTCCTCTATATCCAGTAGACCTCAACTTGTTGGGGATTGGGTATATCAGTAGATAAAAAAGATGCCACGGGGGGGGGGGGGAGGAAATGAGACAATCTCTAGTTGCTGAATCGGAATTCAGTTCTAAAATAAACACTACCCCTAGTAAAGATTTGGTATAGAACTTGGTGCAGATGGAATGCCTGACAATGGAGCATCAAATAAACATGAGGCTAGAACTTTTCATCATTATCTGAACCCTTGTCAAGCCCACCAATAAATTGGCTAGAGAAGCCCACACATCTATTGAGAGCAGAAAGTGCATTTAAGATGAACAGGATGGAAGACCCAAGTTCATGTGTAGATATTCCAAATCTCTGTGGTGCCCATGGTTTTTGAATTTGTTAGTCTCCTTCGGCGTGTGCTCATGCTTGTTGTCATATGGAAGATCACTTACAAGCT
This sequence comes from Mus minutoides, assembly GCA_902729485.2. Lineage (NCBI taxonomy): Eukaryota > Metazoa > Chordata > Mammalia > Rodentia > Muridae > Mus > Mus minutoides. The sequence continues at coordinate 395,719 of LR749498.1, read as the reverse complement.
GTTGGCAAAGAAGAAATAGGCCTGATCTTATTTATACATCTGTCAACTTATTCACAAAAGCCAATCCTAACACCTTGACACCACAGTTTTAGGGTTGCCTTCACAAACAACAGGAAAAAACTGTTCATTGGAAGAGTGCTGAATACTGCTCTGAGCCACTTACTTTGTATGAAAAGATGAATGCCCCTGAATTTCCTATCTTCAGACTCATAAGCAACAGCCAATATGAATTAGAAGGTCAAAAGTAAAGAAAACTGGGCCAATGACATATGCATAGACAGATGGGAAGTGTCACAAAGCATGAGAAGTTTTAAACTACTTCTTAGTGCCCAATAGAGACTGCCACACTGCACTAAATAACTGAGTAGGCAAAAATGACTCATGATGATTCCAGCCAGCCTCCAACATCAGCTCATTCAATGCTGGCAGGATGGAGGTGTGCAAAGAAGAGGCACTGTGGCAGGTTCAGATCTAGATGACACTTGTGACCTCAACAATGTGGTTGTACTTAAACAGGCAGTGTCTACTGTCACTAACAACTGTCCAGTCTGTAGCAATGGAGACCAAGACTGAGTAGCCTGATGGTATCACTCCTTGAAAATATCAAGTAGCTTCTTGGTAGCAAATGAGAACATTGGGCCTCTTAATTTCATTTTCACAGGAATGTGAAATTGCCAGTGTGTGTGTGTTCTTTTTGTTGGCAGAGCTTCAGACTGTACCGCTATTCAATAATTTATATAGTGTTATGTAAACTATTAAATTGAACCCCAGTAGGGAGAGGGAGAGAGAGGTGGATAGAGAAAGGAAGATGGAATCTGAGAACAGAAATAGAATCTAAGAAATGGGAGGACTATAGATTACACAGTCTGTGAGCCATGCTAAGAAGTTTGGAGCATGCTAATGTGTAGAATACTGGGAGGTTTTAAAAAGGCGAATGACATGATCAGATTTGCCATGAACCCCTTATTATCTCTGACTTTACTTCTTTGCCACATTTGTTGACAAGAAGAGGATGTGAAGTTTGGAACTGAATTACATCCTCATGAGAGTCAGGCCTCTGTCCTATTTATCTCAGAAGAAAGCCCTCTCATTTTTATAATAAGACAATTGCCAAGAAAGATTTTTTTTCAAGTTACAAAAACCTACAAAAGGGCTAGGGGATCTTTGCCTGCTCATATTTGTGAAAACTAAGAGTGGAATATAGAAATGCTCAAAGAGCATGTTTGAATACACTTCTTTGTAAAACATGACAGAAAGGAGTGATTATTTAAATTGGACAGGACTTTGCATTCCTGGTTCCTTGGTGGCAATGCCTTTTGTGTGAACTCTCTTACTAGAAAAAATGTCACAAAGGATAAAAAATGAGTCCAATAAGTTTTATTCAATTTCAGAGTCTATTATATATTCTGTTTTACACAAAGCATATAATTTTAAATTTCATAGATAGGCACGGTGAACATACACTTGGTAGATATACAGCTATTTGTATGGGTGAAATTGAAACCCTCCAGGGAGGGAACATTAATAATTCCTTCCTTGTAAGACAGAACAGCTATCTCATATCCCAAACAAAGCCTGGCTAGCACAAAAGTGATTCACGGTCATTTATGAAAACTGATTACCAATCACTAGATCTTAAAGCCATGGCAACCTTTATTTTTCAATCTCATAAACAATAAAGCTCCCTTTTGTTAAACACACGAGGGACCTCTTTCCCACAGAGGAGTTAGTGGATGCAAAAGCTAATTTTCCAGATCTGACAGCAGGCATGAGAGTTGATGAATACATATATGATAAATACATATTTCAGTAGAAAGAAAATGTCAGTGTGTATATGTATTATATAGAATTTTCTTTCAGTCAGATATTGATACAAGGGAAGTGACTCCCTTTCAGTGCCACAAAGGCAAACATTTTCCCTGATAAGATGACTTAACAATATTCAGTTCATTAATCCCTGATAAAGCCATCTTCATATTTAGCTTAAAAGGTTCTTTCAACAAGATATTAAAATTGTAGTTTCTGTGTTTAACAATGAGAAACAAGGGATCATGGTAATTCCTGGCTTATGTCTTAATCTCACTATTTGTTAAAGATATTAGACAGATAGGTTGCCAATTTTCTATCATCAAAATGTCTTAAGGTGTACCAGGTAGAACCAATATGATCCTGTGACAAGTAGATCCTACTAAGGTCCCCTTTCCCTATTTCAGTGATTCAATAGGATAAGTTAGATAGATAAGAGAAAGCAACAAGGTCATTTTTCTACTGACCTTCGCTTGTTCTGTCCATGTCTATTATGTGCCCTATGGAGATAGCAAGTTTCTAAGGCCAGCTTGAAAGCCTGGAAGAGCATTCACACATCATGATACCAGAAATGATGGTCAAGGGCTACAAATTCTGATACTCCATAAAGAATAGACAGATAGTGGAGAGAGAGAAGAACAAAGACAAATGTCTTCTTCGTTCCCACCATGTGCCCAATTGCTCTTGTGTTTGAAAGGTCTCCCTAACACATGTTACTGCAGGGTTAACTGAAGAAGTTTAATCAGTGCTAAACCCCATTGTTTGAGCTACATCCAAGCTAATTGACTAGAGCTGAGCAGCAGTTGAAATTCTAGAGGTACACTAGTGGTTTTGGTCCACATACTCATGTGATGTGACATATGGAGGGTCACAAAAAACACAGAGGGGAATCTTTAAAATAAGAGAGGAGTGGATGAGTTCCCAAAGAGGTGACTGTGCTACTGAAAGGGACTACAACGTCCTCTAAATACTTTAAAGCAGAAGTTACTTGGACTTCTCTGGGACATCTGTACAAGATTACCATCTCACAGAGACTTGGAGGTAAAGAACGAAGATATAATGGTGTTCTTTTCGTTAAGAGTTAATCAAATGAGTCTACCAGTCATCCACCCTGGAAAATGATCCTTGGGAAAGCTGTCTGTTCCTGAAACTGAAGAAATCGTCTAAAGCCTACCTAAATATGTAGGTCAGCAGAAATGTCTCTTTGGCCACAGTGCACTCTCATGCCCCAGGAGTGTTTACTTTGCAGTAGCCCCTTAGGCTCATCTTTAATAGTATCTCCCACAGTTCTGACAGAAACTCTGCCTGTCCATACTGTGCTTTGTGTCTAATCTGAATTCATTCTGTAGGGGTCATACATACTGGGGAGCCATAGGGAAGCCCGAGCTGAGATACTGCAAACCATTCAGCTGGCAGGGCAAAGGTAGTTCAAAAAACTTCAGTCCAGTTCTGACTTTAAGAACAATCTTTACTTCTTGTTCTGCACCACATACACAATCCCTCCTGGGTCTGTTCTAAGCTGTGTAAGCAGATAATTTCCAATTTTTCAATGACATTTTTAATAGTTGCCTTCTGGAATTCAGCTTTCAAGGGATTTCCTGATAAGAGCCATGTAATCAGGATGGGATCTCTTATTAAAAGGATTTTCTTTTTCCAAATCTTGAAAAAAGTCTGTTTCTCTCTCTTCTCAAATTATCAGGCTATCTATCAATAATTGAAGGTGAGATTGAAACTATGACCTTGGCAGGTAGCGTGGAAGATTTGCTGAAGTTGTTCAATAGTGTGAGCCAGTTTTTAGATTATGGAGTGGTTTTTGAACTGTATTAAAAGTAAACTTCTTTTTACACTCTTTGGGGCCCTGGGGACAAGTTCATTTATTCAACAAATATTTCATTTATTCAACAATGAGTGCCATGGAAGTAAAGAAAAAGAGCAAATTGAGGACATTTCTACTCACCCCTTCCGATGGTATTGCCGGTGGGTTCATTTCATGGCCCAGTTACTACATTGTCACAATACCAAGAGCAGTACAACTTTATCTAAATAGCCAATGTACTGAATTAAAATGCAGATTCTAGGATCCCAGAATTCTTACATTTTAGGTACATCCGGTAGCCTAGAGGGAAGACAAGGCATCTGTATGTAACAAGTTTGATCAGATGACTCAAACTATTATGAATTGTGGCTACAGACCTATTTGTCTCACCTAATCACTTAATCTCCACAATTGTACTTTTCATTACTTTGATTTCTTTGTTAGATAAGGCAGCAGAAATAAGAGAAATATACCCATGGGATCATTTGGAGAGGGATATAAATATATGGAATTAACAAACAGTAAATGCCTCGAAGAGTGCTTAGAAGTGCTATGCTACTTGTATCCATTATAATTCAATGATTGTCACTCTGGGTTTCCATTTTGGTCCCTCTTAGATGGCAGAATCTTCTGTGAAGATGTAGGAGCTTGATAAGTGTCATGCTACACTAATGTATTTACTTATGTAAGTCGCTTGGTAGATATAATCAACTACTGAGGTCTTCCTTAATTCAGCTCTCAGTGGCTTTCTTCTGACTTGTATTTGAAATTCTCTTCTGCAAAATCAGTGTATCCAGAAAACTGATGTATTGCCAACACATCAAGCTGTGATACAGCAGTGATCATATAGTGTATATAAATCAAGAATACTGGTTATACCAGGAAAAAAGTTTGTTCTGTATATATCTATTAAGAGTGAAGAAACAGTTTGATTTGTACAAAATAAGCAAAAATTTCCATAGTTATGTGTTTTCTATGGAGAGCCTTCTCTATGTTGAACTACATGAAACCCATCATTTTCTGAGCCCTGCTTCCTGCTGCAATGTAGGGTCACTCTGGTCCAACAACACAAACCCTCCTATCATGAGGAGAGAGCCTGCTTTGGTCCGTTCAAATTATTTTAGTGACTTACTTTTTGGAGAACTCTGTTATCTCTTAAATGTGCAAATGAGATGTCTTAATCTCTGTGGGTTTGAGTCCATGTATACCTGGGCTAGGGAGGTAAAAAGACACCAGGAAGTGGCCATTGACAGCCAGAGTGCAAACAGAAAGAAGACCATCAAGGAAAGAAGCAATCTGGGACTACTTATGACATAGAAAACAACCTGACAGCTTTCAACCTTTCTCCTGTATTAACTCAGGACTCATTTAGAAAGAAGCCCAACTCAGAGATCAGGAGTCATGAAGAAAATCTTGCATCATTTAAGTAGAACTGAACAGGAAGATGCCATACATGGTAAAATATGTTTCACACCAAATGTAGACACAGTTTTACTTTCTGGAGGTAAATACAGCTATAATGCTTTGCTCCACATCAGTTCAGTGGTAGGTAGAGGATCTGCTTTGGAAGGCATATTAAGGTTAGTCTATCTTCTCAGAATTTACAGTTTTCAGTGGGTGACTCCAATAGCAATCATTTGCATCTTACAGAGGACTGATGACTGACCTAGAATTCAAGGTTGGGCCCTAGTAAATCTTATCTTGCTCTTCATTAAAAGGCTACAGAACTAGGAATCCTGGCTCATTCTAGATCTCCATGAACATGACCCTTATCTTGTTCTTCATTCAAAGGACACATAGCTAAATCTGGCCTATTCTAGATCTCCGTGAAACATGACCCGGATCTCTTTTTTTGTTTGTTTGTTTGTTTGTTTGCTTTGTTTTGTTGTTTTGTTTCGTTTCAAGTCAGGGTTTCCTCTGTGTATCCTTGGCCATTTTGGAATTCAGTCCATAGACCAGGTGACTTGAACTCAAAAGTCTGTCTTACCTCTGCTTCCTAAGGATTAAAGGCATAGGCCACCACTACCTAGCCATGACCCTTATTGCTAAGTGGGAGAAATAAAGAGCAACTTGGGATCAAAGGAAGAGCTTAAGAAGAGAGTGAGCAACCTCACTGTATTAATTACTTGTGGTTACAAACTTGATGTAAACACCTTAAAACACCTTAAGGAAGGAAGGGACTCCAGTCAATACAGTACAAAATGGTAGGGCAGGTACAGCAGCAGGTCAGGAGGTCAGGGTCACATTGTACCCAGTCTGGAGGCAGAACAAGGTGAATGGTTGTGGTTATCTTGTTTTGTTTTTATTTATTCTGACATTATAGTCCAAGGAAGGATACTGCCAACGTTCAGGGTAGATCTCCCTCAGCTAACCTATTCAAATTAAATCTCTCACAAACACATCTGAAGTTTGTTTTCATGATGTTTCCAAATCCTATCAAGTTGGTAATTATGATGAGCTGCCACATACATCAACTCCATTAAAGACAGTTGCAACATAATGCACTGACTTCCTCACCAGGACCTGCATCTCCTCAGAGGCAGCTTGCAGCTAGATTGAGTTAACTGATTTGGTTATCAGTTGGGCCTCCAAAGGATAGGTAAAGAGTAAGACTTCTGTGTGAGGACTTCAGCTACTTATCTGAGATGTAGAGACCTGGCTTCCTCAGTGAGGTTCTTCATTATTGACTTTCCAAGAGGCCATTTCTTGGTTCTGTGACTTGCTTCATTAATGCTTAGAATATGCCGTTTGTTGCTGAACATACATCACTTGCTTCTTTCAAGGATATCAGGAAAGATCTTTGCTCACTGAAGGCCCTGTGTACACAGTGCCCCAGTTAAAGCAGAATAAAGGCCCGCAGTGCCAGAGTTCAAGACTCTTTGTTTCCCGTGTTCTGTGCAGTGATCTTCCACTTATCTATTCCTCGTCTTGAGAACTCCATGGAGCCTGTGTGCTGATTGCCTGCAGTTTGAAAAATTTCTTACTCTGAATAGAGCTAACATTTTTGCCACACCAACCTTACTTTGCTTTTCCCTTAGGTCAAATGCCACCAGAATTGACAAATTGAGGCTCTTTAAATGTTTATTAATCTCCTGAAATTCACCCCAAATAAATGACAGAATGAATATTAGCTTATCTAATTTCTGTTTTGCAGACTAGGCATTAGGACATTTGTTTTTATTATTCTTTGACAGCTTCATATATGTGTATAATTAATTTTAGTAACATCATTAGTCTTACTTCTGTTTTAGAACTTATATCTAATGGGTTTCTAAGTCTATGGATGCTTCTCCATGCCGTTTGCTCTCTCTGAGTCTATCCATACTACGTTAATTAGGCATTGTTTCATAATTTACAGCTTCTCTTGAAATGTGTTAACTTTTGAATCTCACTGAGTTGCATGAATGCAACTAATGTATGTATGAATGTAGGCCATACACTAGAGCATGGATAACCTGCTAGTGGCCACCCCTTGAAAGGAAGGTAATTCTTCCTCTCCTAGCAGTCATCAGTTACCAATAGGTCCCCACATAAGGGTGATATCTAGGGGTGTCTCCTCCATGTATACTGGAAATTTGAGGGACTTGATCTGATACAGGTAACCAATATCATGAGTGTAAGAGAGTGTCTACCACATACTCTGAATCTTATACTCCTTTTGCGCCCTCTTGTTTAATGTTCCCTGAGTCTGATAGAAGAATCAAGTAGATATATTTGTCCTATCTACAGATTAGCACTCAAACATGCTTATTCTTGGCAACTTGAACAATTATGAATCTCACTGCCCATGGCAATATAAAATTGCTCTTACTAACTTTGAGAGCAACATAGATGTATTGCTATAGACATAAATATTTTGATCTTAGTATAAAAATAGGACAGTTTAGGAAAATAACAGTAGATTTTCAAGTCGGATCTATGACTTCCAGAGCCATGATTTTTACTATGTTAGAACACCAGGCAAGAATTTGCTCCTGTATAGCAGGTCACAAATCCAATCAAGAAAACATTTGTTTACCCTCATAAATAGTATTCTCCCTTATGGACCAATGGGCACAACTTATCTTTACTGCTAAGATATTCTTCAAAAGTACTGACATGCCTGATCTTTCAGTATTCTCAGATCTTATTACATATATATTTCTGTATTAGCCTCATAAATCTCAAAGTTTGTTCATGTTATACAGAAACCTCAGTGTTTTCTATTAGTCCCAAATAGAGTCAGATTTCTCAGCTGTACATTTGGATTTTTCCAATCTTTCTGTCTTGTTTTACCTCTTTGCCTTGGCACATCTTAACACATAACCTCGGCCCAATTTTAAGTAATACCTTAGTAAACTCCCAGAGGACTTTGATTTGTTTTTACTATACATATCACATGTATGCCTTAAGCATCTCATTCAGTTGTGAGCTCTTCAAGGTAGCATGCAGGAGCCTCCTGTGTCTTCCACACAGTGGCTAGACACCACCTGCTTGGGAATTGTTTTCAGAATCCATCAGCTAATATCCCACAAAAACATCCTTGCATCTCTTATCAGCTCTTTTCTCAGGGAATAGGCACGGCTTTGAATGCTCTCCTGGCTCACTTTAACATTTTTGTTTATTTTGGTGAGTAAATTTTTATCTAAATTCCCATTTATTGGCATTGACTCTTCATAAGCTGCCTTTATCACATCTCAGCATCTTTAATTAAATCCTCATTTTATCCATAGCATAGTTTATTCATGCATTCTCTGCCTTTTATCCTGACCAATCTTCCTAGAAGTAATTTTATTACTTTCTACAAAGTGCCAAAATTTGGCTTTTGTTTTTATCTTTTCTATTGTAGGTTGCTTTTCTGTTTTATTAATTACTTCTCTTCTCTTTATTATTTCTCTCTTCTACTTTCTTTGGGTTTAATTTGATGTTCAATCTCTCTCTGTGTCTCTGTCTCTGTCTCTCTGTCTGTGTCTCTGTGTCTGTGTCTGTCTCTCTCCCCCCCTCTCTGTCTCTCTCTCTGTCCCTATGTCTCTCTCTCTCTCTGTCTCTCTGTCTCTGTCTCTCTCTCCCCACCTTTCAGGACAGATGTTCTCTATTCACTAACTCTCCCAGATTTTATTTTTCTAGTCTAAGCACTGGACATCATACTTTTCTTGATCAAAACTGTTCTAACAACATTTCACTGTGGAGATATTTTTAGGATCAGCACTTGGCTTTGGACATGTTTTAATATATAAAATATATTTCTTCATGTATGAGTGACTTAGAAGTATGCCTTTATATTTAAAATAATGAGGCCTTTCCCTAGTTAACTTTTAATGTTTAGTTTACTTCTTACTTGCTTTATACTCATAGTCTATAGAGTGATATCAAAGGCTTTGACATTTGCTGAGACATTTTTTTATTGATTAAATTTGTTCCTCGACAGTTTCACACATGCATAGAATCCTTTTTGAGTCCTCTCTCCTTCCTACTTTCTCTTATCTCCTTCTAATTTCTATCAACCTCTCACTCATCCCTATCAGAGTTTTTTCAAGATATCTAACTTTTGGGTTTGTTTTGTGATCCACTTAGCTTACCCAGGGCTATCTATGTGAGTGCTGAATTAGGACTGTTTATGGGAACCTGATAATGTCACCAGTCAGTACATAACCAAAGACTGACTTCTTTTTTTTTTTTCTCTTTATTAGATATTTTCTTCATTTACATTTCACATGTTATCCAGAAATTTTCCCTTACCCTCCCGCATCCCCGCCCTGCTCCCCTACCCACCCCCTCCCACGTAATGGCCCTGGCGTTCCCCGGTACTGGGGCATATAGAGTCTGTATGACCAAGGGGCCTCTCCTCCCAATGATGGCCAACTAG
>LR749498.1:134663-188388 GCA_902729485.2 Mus minutoides | reverse complement strand
GTGTGGGCCAGAAGGGAAGGAGTCCGCTCTCCGCCCTCCGCCTGTCTATCTCCCACTGCAGACTCAAGTCCCACGAGTTTGGACTGGAACAGATGTGTGTTCCTCTTACCAGTGGTCTGGAGATCGCAGTGGTCCGGAGATCGCTGGGAGAGCTGGAAACCTGGGTGGGTGCACGGCACCCAGGCCTTGTGCCCTGCGCTGGAGCGGAGCAGTGTGGGCCGGAAGGGAAAGAGTCCGCTCTCCGCCCTTCGCCTGTCTATCTCCCACTGCAGACTCAAGTCCCACGAGTTTGGACTGGAACAGATGTGTGTTCCTCTTACCAGTGGTCCTGAGATCGCTGGGAGAGCTGGAAACCTGGGTGGGTGCACGGCACCCAGGCCTTGCGCCCTGCGCTGGAGCCTGTCTTTATCAATTATACTTCTAAGATGCTGCCATTAAAACTAGACAAAAATAAATAAATAAATGAAAGTATACATGAAAAATCTGTCTCCATGTACATCTATGTAAAACTTAACAGAATTGATTAGCAAATCATAAGGCCATTGAGATCATAAAATATTTTATGGAGTATTTAATATTTGTGCCTGGTAGTAATGCACCCTTTTCAAATATTTACTTTTTTATAGAATGGTTAGAAGAATATCTGAGAAGAGTAGACAGTATGAGGCCACGCAATTATTGGGAAACAACGTCTTCCTGTAATGGATTAAATCGTGTTCCCACCTAACTCCTTGGTCATAACACATTTTGAAATCCTAATTTGAGAAACTCAGAATGTGACTTTATTTGGAGATGGGGCCTTTAAATAGGCAATTAAGGCAAAATGAGACATTTTGGGTACATTATAATCTGATATAGCATCTTTGCAAGAAGGCACACTTGGGACTCAGACAGAAAGAGAAGACCTTGTGGACACACTGAGAAGGTGGACACTTGTTGCCATCTACAAGCTAAGTGTAAGGGCATCAGAAGAAAGCAAGTGTGCAGAAACTTTGATCCAAGGCCCTCAAGCCACCTGATCCTCTAGACCAGTGGTTCTCAACCTTCCTGATGCTGCAACCCTTTAATACAGTTCTGCATGTTGTGGTGATCCCCATCCATAAACATTTTCATTGCTACTTTGTAACTGTAATCTTGCCACCATTATGAATCATAATGTAAATATTCTTTGGAGATAAGAGTTTTGTCAAAGGGGTCGAAACCCACAAGTTGAGAATTGCTACTCTACATAAAGAATTTGGCCCCTGAGTCCACACATATATGGTAATGTGTTTCCTCAGTCCTAAGCACGTGCATGCATAGCCCCAGCAGGTCTAGAATAGCAGACTTCCATGTTCATAGGGGCAACTATTTGCCAACATGCCTTCCTCTACAGAGCATCTGCAATATCACACAGAGCACCAGCAGGCTGTCACTCATCTTGGAGCACAGTAATGACAAGCCTTTCAGCTCCCAAACTCAGGCAGGACTGCACCCTGCGGCACCTCTTTAAGTGCCTGCCGTGGTAGGGTGCCTGCTGGGGCTTACAGCTGCTGTGTGGTGGGCTCCAAACTCGAAGCTCCTACCGCTGAGTGCCATTGTCAGGTGCAGCCAAGCCCTAGCTCTGTATAACCAAGTGCTGTGAGCAGGGGAACTTCAAAAAGGAGCGAGACAAATGAAACTCGCAGGTTACTTCACTCACGGGGATTTTCTTTCCTAGTTCATTTATGGTACTTTTCATCTGAAAATTTTATCTTGAAATGTAGAAGCTTAAATATCTTCAATGGAATTACTGCATGCTTTCTAAGACTCTGGCGTTCTTTGTATAAAGTAGGGCCTGCTCTTGCTGTCTCCCTTAAGATACCATGTCCTCATTTATTTTCTTGCCTTTTAAACTTTTCTTTCCATCTAACAAGCCCCTTGAACACCTCTTAGGATTTTTTTTTGATCATAAACCAGATTTTTCACTCTTTGAAAGCTTGTTCTCTCCAACCCTCATATTAAACTCCCCGCCGCGTGAATCCATGAGTGATCTGTCAAACATAAGCATAGAAACTCCTTGGAGACAGAGAGGTGGTTTTATATCTCACGCATAGCCTTCTGGGCACTAAGTGTTCTTAATAAATCACCATAATGGCTTCCATAGTGTCTAAAACATTTTCCTCCAACAGAACTCAACAAGTTTCCACATAACTCAAACTAATTGAGAAATGGTTATCCCCTCATTTGTTCGTTGGATTACATATTAGTTGATGGGGTTACCGAGTTGAAGAAGAAATGGGTTTGCTCTGAAAGAGAGATTTGAAAATGTGTTTAAAAGTGTGAGGTGGCATTTGAAAGAGGTGGAACATTGTGTAGATGGAGGAGGGGTGTGTTTTAGAGAGGGCTTGGAGGACATGAAGGAGGGACTAGAAAGGCAGGGCCTCTTGCTATATGCTTAGGGTAGTGCATGTGTTCAGCTCTGACATAGCTACTCTACAATGGCAGGAGCCTTTTCCATAAAAGTGTTGATCCTCAGGGCATAGGTTATGGTGGGGAACTCTGAATATTTGTCAACATCTTTCATAGGTAAACAGGCATGACTTAGGCTGGTGAGATGGCTTACCAGGTAAAGGTAGTTGTCACTAGGCCCCCAAAAGTATGAATTTAATTCAAAGAACCCTCTATTAGAAAGAAAGGGTTGACACCCACACGTGACCCTCTGACCACCACGCAGCCACCATGGAGTGTGTGCATTCACATAAAGTAGATAAATAGATTCTTAAAGAGAAAAATGGAAAACTCCCTATTCATTGACCTATGAAAAGTTGCTAGACAATTTGACTGTTTCTGAAGAAAGAAATTGAGGAAGATCTCAGAAGATGGAAGGATCTCCCATGCTCATGGATTGGCAGAATCAATATAGTAAAAATGGCTATCTTGCCAAAAGCTATCTACAGATTCAATGCAATCCCCATCAAAATTCCAACTCAATTCTTCAAGGATCTAGAAAAGACAATCAGCAAGTTCATNAAAAAAAATGTGCTAAGCTAGGCAAAATATGTATATTTATTTGCAATGTTTTCCAAGTTATACTAAGTGACAATTTTGTACTCACTTTCTGAAGTTTATTTTAGCTATCACTATAAAGGACCATCAATCCTTTTGAAAAAAAAAAACACAGCAATTTATAATGTAACACTTAGAAAACAATCAGCTTTTGTATCTCTAGTTTGTTGTTGTTCTTTTTTTCTCCAGAAGCTTCTTCTGACACTCGCTATATGTATGATCTTGCCCTGTGTTTAATTCTCAAATCCTAAAATTTACAGATAAATAATTTAGCAGGTACACTTTAGTTATATTCTATTTCTAATTGCATTTTTATCCCCACTATGTATCCCAAAGTTTTGGTTAAAATGTCCTGGAGAAGAGTCACCATTTCCTAAATTCCCTCTAAATTTCTCCCACAATTCTTGGCACAATATGGGAGCCATAGCTGTCATCCTGTCACTGGGGGCTGTGGCAAAAAGATGGAATTGTTGGAAAAGGCCCTTGACCTAACCAGAGCTTTCTGGTAGATGGCTGCTTTCAGGTGCTTTCGGGCACCTTGGGAGGTGGCTTACCTTTGATCTGGATGTTCCAAGAGAGATGGAACCTCTTTTGGCTCCTGGTGACATGAACTTGGGGAACTAGTGTACTGACCCAGAGCCAGGGTTTGTAAATTCATTGTGTTGCACCCAAGCAAAATAAGGAAGTGATCAGGGAGGAGTGAACAGAGCAAGTGCTAAGAAAGAGGGAGAGCTTCATGCTGCCCTGCCCAGCCCAGCAGCCATTCATGGGACTCCTATAGCTAGAATCAGCAGACACTGAGGTGATCGTTACTCAGACTCATGATTTTTTTAACCTTATTGTAGACAAAACCAGTGAGGGGTTCCCATGCCTTACTAATGCTCCTTCAAGCCACCTGAAAAAAAAATGAATTTTTCTCTGATCAAGGAAATGGTCACTGTAGAACAAGGCCACCATTCACCATTCACCCATGTTTATTTCCTTCCCGCCCCAGCCCCCGCCCCCCCGCCCCCATCCCAGTGTACTGCTGTGGTCTCCATTTTCTCCAACAGAATCCTTCACAATAGAAAAATCATGGGTCATGAAGCTGTAGTGCCATTCATCTCAGCTCTAACAAAGGACATTTTCATAAACAAAGAAAGTTCCAGAATGACTGATTTTCACTCCTTCTTCCTTCTTACTTTCCCTTTGAGATGTGTCCCGTTTGCTTGGTTGGACAATGAATGACTCTCACTCCCTTTACTTTCAGGACAACAGAAAAGCCAAAACTGTCCTCAGATGGAGTCTGCTGCTGCCAGCCTAGAACTGGCACATGTCGTGCACAGAGCAATCATGTCCTCCCTACCTATTTACAAAAGCGGATATTCATTTTCTAGTGAATGCTGCACAGATCAGGATTTTCAATATCATCGCTAATGAAGCTCACTATGTTGCTTTGATTACCATCCCCAGACTCGCAGCTAATTAGATTGATTGTCTATTTGATGCATACTGATTAGCTTATGAAAGCCCTCTGAATTCCTGACTTTGTGAGGAAAGGGCCCCTGACTTTATGATTACTGATTGATGCTCAAATTTCTGATTGCTGTGTGAATAGACACTTAATAGCTGTGCCACCCTGACAAGGGTTTTGGTATTCATCTGATGAGGAACACACAGCACCCTGCTCTGTCAAACATTTAAAGGGCTCCAGAGTGTGAAGACCACTATCAATGACATCAGAGGCCGGGTAAATAATGCCAAGTGGTTACCAATGGCGACGACACAGAAGGGTTGCTTTTAGAACCTGTGATAGTCTTGAAGAAGACATTTTTTTTGGGGGGGTGGTGGTGGAGGGAATTCTATAGAGCTGTGCTGTTTCTGATTTGCACTGAAATGTTTAGGAGGATATCTATGATGGTTATGGTGAATTATCAACTTGACACAATATAGAATAATATTATGAAGAGAATAATAATATGAAAAGGAAGTCTCAATGGAAGATTTTCTACATTAAGTTGGCCTGTTGGCATATTGGTGAAGGATTACCTTGATTATGCTAATTGACATTAGAATACCCTCTCAATGTGGGTGACAGCATCCCCTAGGGTTTCTATTTTGTAAAATGTCCAGAAAGCAGCCAATTAATGACCATACAAAAGTCTTCGTCACTTCTCCCAGGTCTGATGCCCAGATTCAGAATACTAAATTGTGCCTCAAGCAAAGAATAAGGTGTTCTTTTTTCTTCTGGCCTGCGGGAGATGCTTTTGGAAGTAGGCCTAATGTCTCATTCATTTCCATCCTTTCTGCATCCAAGCAGAGTGACATTCAGGTTTACATTGTCCTCTGGTACAAAGGCCTGACAGCACACTCTTTCCTGCTGGCAGGCATTCAAAACCTAGGAGTAGAGGAACACACTGATTACCTAAAAGATGCGCTGGGGTGGGGAGAATGCCAGGCCAACGCTGTAGAAGTAGAAGGGGAAGATGAACATGACTCCCTTTGCACTGATGCTGCCCATGGCTCACTTTCACCGTGTTTGATTCGGTCCCCGAATACACAGCCTTCGTTAGAAACAGACCTATGCAGACACTCACACTGCCAGCTAAAATAAAGGCAGCAGTTAACTACAGAGAGCATTCTGATGTTTTCTGTAACGATGACCATCTCCTCACTTGTCATGTCCTTCAAACTTGAGGGCAGTTCTAGCAAGAATACATCACTCTGTGCCTATTGTTATGTTTTGGGGAGGGAAAAGGGGGAGGCAGGCAATGAAAGGACTCATAATTGATCTCCAAGCAAAAGATTTATTAATACTATAGAAAGCAGTAAGATTGCTGACCTTTTGAGGACTCATTATATGTGCAAACACACACACACACACACACACACACACACACACACACACACACACACACACACACACGACATTTGTTGTAGGAATGAATGGACAAATTTGATGTAGGCTACATAAAAGAGATCACCATTTCTCTGGTGGGGTATCAGGGATTGGTTAAGTGTGACTCATGCAACTTGAAAGTAGTCATGTTGTCTTTCATCCCTGTGACAGTAGGATATTAGGCTGGTTATATTCTTGCCTTTCTTATAGCCCCTTCTGTAGAAAAATTAAACAAGTGAGATGACATAGTGGTCCTGGTATATGCAAAGGTTAAGGGGAACATTAAGTGGATTTAACTACCATTCACTGATCACTAATTTTAACATAGTCAAGTGAGTATATTATTTGTTTTAGGATTGGCAGGTTATTTATATTTCTTGAGGTATCCTTACCACCCTGAAATCATAAAGGTTCTCTCAGCACGATTCTTGTCAGTACTTTAGTGCATTGTATCTAATATAGTATAGAAATTTGAGCTTTTCCTTTTCCTTCCTATATGAGGATATAATTTTCTGAGTAAAATTCAACAAACTCATCCTTTCCCTACAAGTAGCAGGTCCAGCAGATCCTTTACTAACAATCCATCTCCCTCCCTCCCTCCCTCCCTCCCTCCCTCCCTCCCTCCCTCCCTCTCCTCTCTGTGAGTGTGTGTGTGTGTGTGTGTGTGTGTGTGTGTGTGTGTTCTCTTTGCAGAGCCTCTGCTGGTAATTGGATACAGATTACAATGAAAACATCAAATTGGACAAAAGTTTTTCAGCATTTAGTTTTTATCTTATGCATATGCCACACATCTCTAATTATAGGGCTTGAACACTTTTGAATATATTATAGTTTTCTATAGAAAAAGTTTATATACCTTGGATTTATTCATTACTAAGTGCCGTGCATTTCTTTCTATTTTAAAAGGGGGTCTTGTAAATTTTTATACCATAGGCTTATTGTTAATTAATATAAATGCATTGACACTTATGTGTTCTTCTTGGGTCAAGAACCTTATTTAATGTCATCTGTGAATGCCAAGCATTTGTCTATTGATTCTTTGGTGTTTTCTGTGGATATAGACATGCTCATCTATAATGACATGGCTATTGTTCCATCCATTTCATTTTAGATTCTTCTCACTTGCTCCCCATGTCAGTACGGTATTGTAGAGAAGAGGCAGTATTTGAGTATTCTTGCCTTTTCCTACCTGTTAAAATAAATGGCCTGGTGTTTTGTCAGGAATTACATCTGTTCAAAGATTTTCATAGATACTCTTTATCAGAATATGGAGATTTTTTTTTTTTTACTTAGGTTTTCTTTCTTTGCCATTTATGTCTTTCATAAAGTCTGGTTGTTACATCTCTCAGAACATTTTTCTGCAGCTGTGGAGACAGTAATATGTTGATTTTCCTTTTTAATGAGGCTGTTTGATAATTGCACTAATAGCTTTTAAAATATATTCCCAGATGATCTCAAAGAGATCCTTGTGTATTATAGTCATAATCCATTCTCAAATTTGATATGTGTGGACATATTTTAAAAGAGTTTTCATCTACTTGCAAGAATAAAGTTGGGATGTATGTTTTCTTCTGCCTTGTGATATTGTGTCTTGCTTTGATGTTAAGCATCCTAATCAAAAAATCTCGGCTGTGTGTGTGTGTGTGTGTGTGTGTGTGTGTGTGTGTGTATGTGTGTGTATGAGTGTGTGTGTTGTGTTTGCATGTGTGCATGTATCTGTGCACATGCTCAGTCTTTGAGTATATATAATAGAAGATGTCTCAGTACCTACTTACATTCACATTTTTGCTGTAATTTAACCCTAATCCCAGAGTCCAATGGAGTTTGTTTCTTTTTTTATTGGTTATTTTATTTATTTATGTTTCAAATGTTAACCTGCTTCCCAATTTCCCCTCTGTAAACTCCCTCTCCCATTCCCCCTTCCCTTGCTTCTATGAGGGGGCTCACCCAGCCCCCACTCCCACCTCCCCACCCTTGCATCCCCCCCCTATGCTGGGGCATCGAGCCTTCACAAGACCAAGGGCCTCCCCTCCCACTGATGCTGGAAAAGGCCATCCTCTGCTACATATGCAACTGGAGTCATGGGTCACTCCATGTGTATTCTTTGGGTGGTGGTTTAGTGTCTGGGAGCTCTGGGGTGGGGGTGGGGTCTGGTTTGTTGATAATTTTGTTGCGTTTGCTTATTTTTAAAGAATTTCTATATTTCTTCATTGTGCGTATGTGTGTCTACATGTGTGCCATGACATGCTTGTGGAGTTCAGAGGACAACTTGGGAAGTCAATGCCCTATTTCATCTTGTGCACTTCAGTAATTGAACTTGGCTCATCAGGTTTGGAGGCAAGTACCATTCCTGGAAGGGCAGACCTACCCACCCTTGCAGAACCTGTTTATGTAATTGAGTTTTGTGGATATCTACAAATGATTCAGCTTTTATTTCTTTTTTTTTAAAGGTAGCATATTTTCCTTAGATGAATTCCATTGTACTTGATTTGATGACTTTATCACATAGATTTCATGATCAACTAGTCCCTATGAAGGTATCTTGTAAAATGTGTACCTATCAAAATATGCCTGTAATATCAACCCAGTATTAGTTATGTATGTGTCTTTTATTCTTTTATTTCATGATTTCAATTTTTATGGACTTAGCAATTTTATTTTCTCAATATGATGAATTCAGTGTCTTCCATGAACAATAGGTATAGATTTTGCATATAGCATTTATTTATACATTCTTAATTTCTCTGTGCTTTTAAAAATATTTGAGAATTTTATACAATGTTTTGATTATTGTCATTCTTTTCTTCCTCATCTTCTCCATCTCCTTCTGTTGGGGTCCCGCCTTCGGTCCCCCAATAGACGGACTAGGTCCCTTGGAAGGCGAACTGGGGCTTGTTAGGACTAGATGGGAGAGAAAAATGAAAATACTGAGTCAGTTCTCCGGTCAAAGCATATTCTGTTCTTTACTGAAAAATCTCTCTTGGTTTCTTTAGGGAAAACCCCGCCCCCCAGACTGTTCTGCACAGGCGCCTGGAATGTGGCAAGATGTCTAATGCAATGTGGAATGTCCCAGCTGGAAGCAGGTGAACTGGCCAAGACAGGGTCCAGGGCGATGTGGAATGCCTTGGAAGGAAGCAGGTCCTGGGAGGGGTACAGCAGATGGGCAGCAGGATTCCAGAGAGGCTCAGGTGTGGTTTAGCACAACAATGGAAGCCAGCCTTGGCTGGAGAACCACATTGTATGTAGCTTCCTGTGGCATGCCTTCAGAGACATCAGGTCTGAACTCCCAGCCTGGAACTGGTATGGGGGGAGGAGGACCACACCTTCCACCCATGTTTATATCCATTTTACTTTTAAACTTTATCAAGTCTAATTTTTGCTGAGCATATACTCCTGGGTGAGTAGGCATCCAATTGACTGTGGTCAGTTTAGCAGGAGCCACAGCATTTGAGAGCTTCCTAGCAGCTCCTAATTGTCAATAGCTCCTAAGATCAGCTTGGGACTTCATGCCTTCCTCCCCTCTTCCTCCTGATAATTTTCTGGCTTGAGCTTGCATAGCTGTTTTCCATGTTCTCACAACCTCTGAGTTCACATGTATAACTGCCTGTTGTATTCATTGTTTCTTTGTAATCCTCCACTACCTCTTGCTCTCACAATCTTTCTGTTCCAACTTACACAATCATGCATGAAACTTGGGAAGAAGGGGTATGATATACATGTGCTATTTAGGAATGAGAGGTCTCAATTTTGACCTCTACAAGACACCATAGGTTGGAACATCTCTGTCCTTTTGTTGCCTATCTCTGCCTATCCTGCCAGGACTTTCATTCAGATTGATTTTCATTTTGACTGAATTCTTTTGCTTGCACTCTTTTGCCATTGATAACGTTCTAACATTTTTCAAGTCATCACTTGTGAGCTTTCTATTGCTGTTGGAAGTAATTACATAATACGGTAACTGAAAAGCTAAGAACATTGCTAACAGTCCTGGAGGCCAGGGGTTAGAAAGGAGTCTCGCTGGGCTTATACAAGCTGTCAGAAGAGTGTATTCTCCCACTTAGAAGCTCTAGGGAGAGGCTATTTTTTTTTCTTTTCCTGACTGTTATAGAAAGAGACCCTGATATAACTGGCTAGTATGAGGCTATGTCAGTGCCTGGCAAATACAGAAGTGGATGCTCACAGGCATCTGTAGGATGGAACACAGGACCCCCAATGGAGGAACTAGAGAAAGCACCCATGGAGCTGAAGGGGTCTGTAGCCCTATAGGTGGAACAACAATATGAACTAACCAGCACACCCAGAGTTCATGTCTCTAGCTGCATATGTAGCAGAAGATGGCCTAGTCGGCCATCATTGGGAAGAGAGGCCCCTTGGTCTTGCAAACTTTTTATGCCCCAGTACAGGGGAACTCCAGGGCCAAGAAGTGGAAGTGGGTGGGTAGGGGAGCAGGGCAGGGGGAGGGTATAGGGAACTTTCAGGATAGCATTTGAAATGTAAATTAAGAGAATATCTAAAAAAAAAAAAAAAGAAAGAAAAAAAGAAAGCCTCTGTTCTAACTCTGCCCTTAAGGATAGCCCTATCTCCTCACGCCTTTCTCAGAGCACCTCTTTCTTCTATTCCCTCCACATTTAATGATGACTGTAAGGACATTTTGCCCATAGTCATAACTCAGTGTAATATACCTATGTTATACAGGTCATCTCAATATTCTGTCATATCTAAGAGCTTGCCACTGAAGCAAGAGGAGGTGAATTCCATTCCTGAGACTCCATAAAAAATAGAAGGTCCAGCATGGTGGTGACAAAATCCTGGAACCTCAGCTTCATGAGGGGTGGGAGATGAAGTTGGTCCCTTGAAGCTCATTTGCCAGTCATTTTTATTTTATTTTATTTTATTTATATGTCTGGTTCAGTGAAAGAATCTGTCTTGAAAACAAACAAACATAAAACAAAGCAGACACCTGGCAGAGATGGTGCATGCCTTTTATCCTAGCACTTGGGAGACAGAAACAGGAGGATTTCTGAGTTTAAAGCCAGCCTGGTCTACAGAGTGAGTTCCAGGACAGCCAAAGCTATACAGAGAAACCCTGTCTCTGGAAAATAAAAAACAAACAAACAAACAAAAAACAAAGCAGAGAATGACCGAGAAAACGGATCTTACACATTGATCTCCAGGCTCCACACTCATGCTCACACGCATGCAACCATATCTGTGCAGCTCTGTCTCTGCCATCTCATCTGTCTGTTTGTCTGTCTCTTTCTCTTACACACACACACACACACACACACACAGCTGACCTGGAACCTCAAGTCCACTTGTTTCTCCCATTTGAAGCAGGTGTCCATTATACAGACGAGCTGGTCTTGAATTAGTGCTCTTTTTTCAGTCAGGCTCCCACAGGCTAGGCTTACAGTCCCTCCTGCACCAAAACCTTGCTTCAAACTGATTTTCTACTTCAATTCACCTTTTTCAAGTCAAGTCATATGTTCATGGGGTCCTGTAATTGGGTGACAGCAGACACTCCTAGAAAGCCATTGCCAGTGTGCAGCAAACACCCTAGAATTTAACATGGCTCTTTTTGAGTTAAGAAATTGAATGCTACCTTAGACAACCTAGCAAACTAGACCAGCTAAGATCTGAGAGCTTTTTATCTAATCTTCTTACATGGAATTAATATTAATTAATTAATTAATTAATTAATATGTCTCATTGTTTCATTCTTATTTTTTCCTAGATTGTATATATGATTATATGTATCATATTTGATTTCTTTTTTTTTTTTTAAGATTTATTTTATTTATTATATGTAAGTACACTGTAGCTGTCTTCAGACATTCCAGAAGAGGGCGCCAGATCTCATTACGGATGGTTGTGAGCCACCATGTGGATGCTGGGATTTGAACTTATCACCTTCGGAAGAGCAGTCGGGTGCTCTTACCCGCTGAGCCATCTCACCAGCCCCCATATTTGATTTCTATTGTTTGTATATCCTTGTACTTCATCTTTTCCCTCTTGGGATGATATTGCTTCTCCTTGCTGTCTTGTGAATTTGTGTTCCTCAAGTGAAGGCCTCTTAGCACTAGGCTCTCTCAATTTTCAGTTGTCTAAAAATATTTGTTTTACCCTATCTTTAAAGGTAGCACTGCTGTAGATATAAATCTTGATTGAAAGTTATTTTTACATGGCATTGCTGACATGCACATTTTTTTTAACTACCAAGAAGTTGGTTGTTAAAGTGTCTTAAAACATCCAAATATAGCATTTTGTTGTTGTTCTTTTGTGCTTTATTTGTATGCTATGCTTGTGTGGCAGGCATTCAGATTCATGAAGGAGTGTCCTGACCTCATCTGATAGTGATTTCTTGTTTTTTATTTTGTTTGGGATTGCTCGATTTTCCAAAATGTAAGGATGAATATCTTTGTTTTCTGTGTATGTGATCCCTTGCTGTTATAACTATCCTATGTTCACATTGATTGCTGACTTCTTCTAGCTTAGATGTATCCTTCCTTCTCACTTTGACATCAGACCATATCATTTCCCACTTTTCTCTGTTTTGGGGGCTAATCCTTTCAATTTATGCTACAGAAGGCCTGGAGAATAACAGAAGAGTCTCAAAACAGGATCTTTCTGGTAGACTTTACAGTGTTCATGTGTTTTGAGAGTTGATGTGTTTTATATGAGTTTTATAGAGTTCATATGTATTTGTGTATATATGTGTATAATAAATACACACAGAAATACACATACATATATGTATCCTATATACAGACACATATATGCACACATATGCACATAAGTATCCTAAATACACACGAACATGCATATATGTATCACACACACACACACACACACACACACACACACACACACACAGATTACTAAATGCATCCAAAGGAAACGGAAATAGGTACTTAAACAGATTTTTATAAACCAATATCCATCCATGTTGGTCAGAGAGTTATTCACAGTAAAAGCAAACACCATTGAAATATACACTGAAAGTCCACTCATAAACACAGTACATGCATGCATATTATATGGCTTTTTAGAAAAATCAAGTGCTGGTCCATGCCAGGACATGGGTGGACCTGTACATATTGTGGCTTTTTTCTTATCTATAGCTCTCAAAACTTCCCATTTCTGAATTTTGCTCTTTGTATACTCCTGTCTTGACTATGTTTGAATAATAAGTTTAAATGATATTTTTATTATTTTTTGAAATTGTCATACATGTATACAATGTATTTTGATCTCATTCACCTCCTACAACATCTCTCCTACTCCATACAGGACTCACCCCCCTTTCTGCTTTTGTAAACCTGGTCAATATTTTCCATATAAATCTACTTTTTGACCACGTTGAGATACCGCATTGAAACATTTTTAGAAACAGCCATCTATTGCAATTTACAAAGGATAGAGTACACCTGTAATGGTTGAGAGGTATACCCTTATGGTGTCAGGAGCACATACACAGGCAGTGCTGGGAGGGGCCCAGCCACTCACTTAGTTTTGTCCTCCCCTTCCCTGCCCCCAGTCCAGCTCTCCCAATACTTGTGTCTGGTCGGAGGAATGATGAGTGTCATGAGGATGATTGCTGCACTAGAAACCCACTCAGCTCCAGCTGCCTGCTAATTAGCCCCAACATACGTGGGGGGGGGGCACTTCAAAATCTGTTATTTTGTTCCACTTTTGTGCTCAATAGTTACATTTGCTTGCCCAAAAGGAGACTGAGCGCAGGCTGAGTAGATTTGTGTGGTGTGAGATGCCACCGCAGACTGCTTTTCTACCCTTAAGTAGAAGATGAGGATTAATCCCTTTATTTTGGAAGTAAAGCAGCGTGCATCCATTGGCATGCTGCTAGCAAAAGTTCCTTGATCAAATACATTTTTCACAATGTACGGACTGCCAAGTGTCGTTACCGCACTCTGAAAAGCACATTTTCTTGACTTGAGTGTCAGTTTGTGTTGACTTTGAATTTAGAGGGGAAAAAAGCCATTAACCTCTAGAAATTATAGGGGAAAAGTGGTGTAGCTGTATGGTATGGTGAAGTAATGGACAAACAATTATATGCAAATGACAGAGATACTGGAGGTCTCAGAGTGCAGAATCTTAAGTTTTCAAATGATTCCCTCGCCATAATCTTGTTAATAACAGCACATGCTGAATCCTAGCTGGCCTCTGAGTACTTTAGTGGGGATGTGGTAGGATTACCAAGTCAGTCCAGACTGTGGCTTTTTCAATTGTGTTCCCAGGAATAGCGAGTGGTATGAGAGCCCAAGGTATTTTAAACAGACTGATTACATGCATTGATTGATGATTTGATTCAGAATAATTTTCTTTCCTTGGATGAGAAAAAGTGATGTTATTGACCCTGTTCATTCAATCAAAATGGTAATGCAACATAAAGCATGCCAGCTTGCGGAAGCCGCCAGCCAGGGGAGAGTCTAAATTATGCAAGGTCTGCCTGTAAGTTGTGTTTATGAATACCATTGATTGACATTACCTCTTGCCCCTCCTCAACATGCATGTGTCCACATGCGCTCATCCTATTACAGATAAACAAGGCATTGGGATTGCAGAAATGGTTTCACTCTACATTCGTTGAGGAGATAATTACTACTATTTGTTATTTGTGGTTAATGTGCCATTATGTGTAAAAGGGAAAAATGATTAAATGTATTATCAGAACCACTCAGAGTCCATGCTTGGTAAAGAAAGTTGATTACTCAAAATATCTGTCAAGAGAGTTTTGCGTTATCTAGATCACTTGAAATGCCTTTCTAATTATGGGCTGTGTCATTTTGTTCCATTTCCTTCAAATTTCACGCCCAGCTCTAGAATTGCCTTCTTGACTTTGCCCCTTCACGAACTACTGAGCCCCTGGCAATCTCTTTCTGAACACTTACTCCCAGAGGGTGACAGACAGGTCTAGAAGGCTTGCTGCCATCTTCTTCAACCTGGTTTCTAAAACAGACTCACAGTGTGGGTCGAGAGTGAAGAGATTTTCCATAAGAGAGATTGAAGATGGAGTGAGAGCAGAATTCATGTGAAAAGAAGCTATGTTTCCGGAGACAGATCTGTAATCTCTGCTATTGACAGGGAACATACTGGTGGCCATTCTGTTCTGTAGAATGGGTTCAAGTACAATTTAGGCAACTTCACTTCTAATGATTAAGAAGTCAAACAAGGGCAGCCATAATGGTAATCTTGGTTGTCAATTAGACTGGAAATGAAATCAACCAACAGAACAAGCCCCTGGGCATACCTGGGAGGGATTATCTTGATTGATTTAATTGAAGTAGGAAGATCCAACCTAAATAAATATGAGTAGCACCTCTCACTGTCAGCAGAGTAAAGAGCAGTCTGTAAGAGAAAGACTTTTGCTTTTGCCTACTGGCCTTCAGGTTGTGCTGGCAAGTTTATCTACTTTGCTGTCAATTTATTGACGCTGCCAACAAGCACTAGTGCTTCTATTCTTTGCTAGCATTAGTATCTGGCATTTTAGCCTTCCAGTATGGATTACAGACCAGTGGCTCTCCAGGAATCCTAGAGCCAGTTGTTCTCAATGTTCCTAATGCTTCGACACTTTAATACAGTTCCTCATAGCTCTCCAGGGTGAAAGCAGACATTGGACTCCCTAGCCCATATCCTGCAAGCCAATCTAAAACATCTGTTCTGAAATGCATTCATTTTCAGTTTTGTTTGTTCAGAGAACACTGGCACATAGAGCTATGTGCCTATTTTACCTAGTATGTGTGAAGCCCTAGGTTTGCTCTCCAGCATTTGAAAAGTATATTGTAAATTAAATGAAATTGCCCTTTCCATATCCACCATTCAGTGCTGATATGGGACCTTACACTTAATGACATACTATTGTCCCTAGTGTCAAGAGGACAACCCCTCCCACCATATCCTAGTGTCACTTCTCTATATTCTTGTGGTACCAAAAGAATGCATGTGTCCACCCTTGCCTTGAACCCATACTGCTAAACTGGCTCTAAGGTTTTGAGATTCTTCTTTGCATAAAACTTTTTAGAACTTTTTTTTTTTTAATTTTAAGCTGAGATCTGAAAGGTCTTACATGGTAAAAGCAGAAATGGTTATTTCCTTGTAAATACTCTCATGCCTTCATATCTCACATAAATAGCTCTATAACATTCTGTCCTCGAGGCACCTAGAGGAGTCTTAAAGGTAGTCTTATTTTTTGACTCTACATAGATAGTTTGGAGAACAATTTACATGTCAAAAACTATTTAAGCATGCGGGTGTAATTGAACCCAGGGCTTCTCTTCAGTGTATGATGACTCTGAATGCTCACTCTTGCTCCTCCCTTTCCCACTTCTTTTTCCTTCCCAGTTCTATTCTGTTGTGTGTTTGCTTTTTCATTCTCTGCTTCCCACTGCAGTTAATACCCAGAGTTATTCCATCCTCGGAGTTCTGACTCCCAGGAATGTTCAAGAATCCCAAACGTCTTTGTGGCTTTGACATGAGTAGGTTCTTGATGCTTTATCTGTCATCCAAGGCAAGCTAAAGCCTGTGATCTGGATAGCGGAGAGAGTCCACAGGTGAGAGGTAATGTATATCAGTTGTGGCTCACCTGGTTGAACACCTTAGATGGTTCATCTCAGCAGGCTTGTATTCAAAGAATATTCTGTTACTTTTCCGGATCCCTGTAATGAGGCCAGCATGCAGTTTCAACTCTCTGAACCACAAAACAAAACAATGGTTGAGTCCAATTGTTAATTGTCTATGCTTCCTATGTGGATGGTAGAAAATATTCCACAAGTGCCTGCCATGCAGCTCGTCTGGTTTTTGTTTGGTTGGTTGGTTTTGGTTTTATTTTTTGTCTTTTGTTTTTCAAATATTCTTCTTTATGAAGAGGAGAATTGGTGCTTATAGGTATCTGGTTCATGAATAATACTGGAACAGGGGAGCACAAAGAAGAGTTGGAATTTTAGCATCATGAATCTCTCAGAATTACTCAGTCCTCCGTCCTGCAAATATTGTTCTTAATGCTCATATGACCTCACTTCAAAATTCAACTGTTGTCTTGTATCCTATGTTTTCCCAAGGAAAAGGAAAACTATGTAAGACCATACTTGTCTTGTGTAGCCACCAGCAGCCACAGGTTACTGGGTTCCTTAAAGGAAAGCTGGGGATGGATGGGAAGGATGGTGAGAGAAATAACAAGCCAAGACAAAGTTCTCTGATCAAGGCTCAATCTTTAATTGTAGGGTCTTGAATTTAAAGGGGGGAGAGCAATCCCCCACTTTGCCAGGATCTCTTTGCTTCATCAGGAAAGCAAGATTGGGCTGTGCAGCAGGTGGTGGCTTCTTGCAGGAAACTACAGATGTGGCACACAATAGGCTTTACCTAGCTTGGGAAGACTCCATCCTAGGTGGGCTAGCTGAAGGTGGCAGAAACAAGGTCTGATTCAGCCCGCTCAAGACTGGGGGGAAGGGCAGTCTTGGATCCATAAAATTTGGTTGATGATGGGATTTAAGAGCAAGAAATGCTTATTTTTGTTGTGTGATTGCCGACAACACTCCTTTTATGTGATTTTGAAAGTAATTTTGTTTCAGAAGTTTCATTGTGTACCTTCACTGTGCGTGGCTTTGTATTATATAAGGACATTTTCATTGCACTAACAACTTCCATGATCTCTTTAGCTATAAGTACCTACTGAAATCCCACTCACCTCCTGCTAAAGGCATCCACTGAACTGATTTCTGTGTCTATAAATTTGTTATCTCTTTTTTTTTTTTCCTGGACATTTCCTATAAATGAAATCATGTAGTCTGTAATCTCTGTTGTCTGGCTTCTTTCATTTGCAGTCCTGTTTCTGAGGTTCATAAACACTGCAGCATGAATCAATATTTCATTTCTTTATATTGCTGAATAGTTCATGGTATGGATGTAAAATACCACAGTTTGTTATATGATCCATTTACCAGTTAATAAATATTTGGATTGTTTAGTTTAGACTGTTATAAACTGCTTTTATGAGCATTTTTATATAAATCATTGTATGGACACATTTTCATTTCTCTTGGGTGGACTGATAAGATTAGAATTGCTGGTTCATATAGGCAGTTCATGTTTTTCTCTTTAGGAAACTTAAATCGTTTTTCAAAGTAGCTATACCACTTTAAGTTTCCAGCAACAATGCAGGGTTGTTTTCTGTTGTCTGTAACCTTGTCAAAGTTTAGCATGATGAGATATTTTTATAATTCTATTTAAAGGTTTTATGGTAACTGTTGGTGGGTTTGAATTAATCTCTTTAATCATTTACAGGGCAGCTTTTCACATACCTATTATTTGTTGGCAAGCCTTTTCTCATGAATCCCCTTGCACTTCTTCCTTGATACATACAAGCTGTTGCAAGTTTTTTTAAGTGGCCATTTGTATCTTTATCTCTATCTTGATTAGTGTATGTGTTTGGATTATCATATGTCTTATATCATACCATACTAAACTATTCATGTTGTTATTGAATTGAAGATATACATTGATGCATATTATGGGTAAAAGTCTCTTGCTAGATATGTTTCCCAATGATGTTCTTTTTTATGTTTAGTCTTTGCATTTCTTCAGTCTGTCCATTCAAATGCAAATGCTTCCTACACCCGCCCCCATGTTTTTTATCTTGTCCTGCCTGTAGGTTTTATTTAGACTCTTCCTAGTTCCAAAACCTCACATTTTATTCCCATACTTTTATTTGAATGATTTTTGTAGTTTTAGATTTTTGAATTAAGTCAGTGGCTGACTGCAGGCATCTCAGTGGCCACCATGGCCAGCAGAGTGTTGACCTGAGGAAAGCAAGAGTGTAGTTCAGTTCAACATAACTAAGAAGCGAGTGTTATGTCAAATGTCAGGAGTCTGACCCAAGGTAGTTTATTTTGAGCATATTTAGGTACAATTTGGAGAAAATTTTCCTGGTGATAATTAACTCAATCCTGTGTGTACTCTAAGCCACAAAGTAAGCTAACTGAAGATTAGAAAAGACTATATTGGAACTCTCTGTAAAATACATGACACTTTCCATAAAGATGGGTTCTATAGACTGACTGAGAAAAACAAGCTCATGGAATAAGGGTTTGGAGGAGGATCCTGTGTGGTCTTGGCAACAAAGACAGTGCAAAGGACACCAGGCTCTTAGCCATTTCTGCTTAAAACATTCTGGGTGGCTCACAGGTTATGTGTCCCTTCCTTTGAAAGAGCATCCCTGTGTGTTCAACATTCCAAATTCCTAGTGCTTATCTGCGAGCACAAGGACTGCAATGTCTCTTACAGTTACCTTTGAGTTAATTCTTCCTGTGCCTGATTTTCTCTAAGTCTTGGGATGGCAGGGTTGCACAGTGACTAACTAGCTGACTTGCATCCTTGGACCATCATAATTTGCACAAGAATACTGACTCCTAATAGCTGTCCTCTGACCTCCACATTTACTCTGTGTCACATTCTCTTTCTCTCTCTCTCCCCCCCCCCCACCCCCTCACACACACACATTGCTCAAAATGCACATTGGTTTCTAGCAGTAATACTTCCTGTTAACATGTGTTGGTGTCATAGAATGCTGGTCCCATATAATGATATATAACATATTTAGTTTTAATATATTTTCTAAAAGAACATTTAAAGGAATAATATCATTTTTCTGTAATTATTTATTACAAGGGAAGCTACTTGTATGTCACATTTTCTGTATTAGAATATTCTTAATTGCTAACAATGAACTTACCTATTGTAAACTAGAGAGATCCTAGATTCTATTTTATTTTTGTTTCTGAGTAAACTATACTAGTAGAGGTCCTTTTGAGAATAAACTCATATACTCTAGCTTAGCTAATTCCAATTTCTGGGATATAGTTATGCTAATATTAATTTTATTTCTTTAAATTTGTATAAAATGATAACAATTCCCTTTTATTATTAATTTTGATAATCCATTCATAAAATTTTGGTTAGTCGTTCTTTATTGTTGCTTTGGGGGGGGGGTGTTGTTGTTGTTGTTGTTTTTGACAGTTTCATGTATACAGGCTGTCCTCAAACTTATTACATAGCAGCTCTGGGTGACTTGATCTCTCAATCTTTCCACTTTTACCTCCTAAATGCAGCATTACCAGTATGCTCTCCCATGCAGAGTAATGATCATGATTCTTTCTTAGAGTATTTTCTCATTATTCATTTTATTTATAGAAGTAACATTGAGTTATCCTATTTTGTATGTATTAAATTTAATTAATGTTTAAATTTCTTAATTTTCTTTGTTTTAGAATTTAGTATGTTCTCTTTACATTTTGTTAATCTGAAAACTAAACTGTTGGACTGCTGTCTTGCAACTATTTTATTTCTGATTCAGGCATTTATAGTTACAGATATGCACCAAAGATTTTGTATATCTTTTAAATTTTGTAATATTGTGTTTATATAATTTTTATTATTCAAGCAATCTCATGATTTAGGATTTTGCTCCATAGCATATATAAAGTCTATTGTTTAGTGTCTAATTATTTTGGTTGTCTCAGATTTGCTTCTGTTGTTGATTTACAGCTTTCTAACATAATTTCTAGACTTTAAATTTGCAGAATCATGTGATCACAGCCTGGTGTGCTGTGGGTATTTTCCCTATATATGTGTCAGTGTTTGTGCTGCAGACCTTGAGCTGTGAGATTGACATTGGATCAGACAATGTGTTTGGCAGGGTTACACATGTCTCTGTGCATCCTGTAGACTTGCTTTAGGGATGCTTCTTGCCAGTGTTTGAGCATTTAAATTTTCAAGTGTTATTAAATTGTCTACTTCTTCTTTCATTTGCATCAAGATTTTCTTCATGTATTTTGTGACTTTCTCGTTAGGTATATGCATATTAATAATCCTTACATCTTTCTGGTGTGTTGAGACTTTCATGCTTTTAAAACATTCCTCTTTGAAACCCCTAATATTTTTCACCTTAAAGTCTATTTTGTGTGAAATGACTACAGTGAATGGCTCTTTTGTGGTTAATATATAGTTTAGTTTTCCATTATTTTACTTTCAATCCATTTTTGTCTTTGAATTTAATGTGTTTCTCTTATAGGCAGCTGTGAGCAGGCTTTGCATTTTTACTCAGCCTGATAGTCTTTATCATTTTGCCAAAGGTGTCCTGGTTATGGAGGTCAGAGCCTCACTGTTTGCTGTTACATCTGTATTGGTGTCCTTGGTTTACTTCCCCCCACCCCTGTGCTTTTTCTTTTTGTATCAGATCGGTACATCATAGCTGCCACCTCAAGTCCTCCATTGGTTTCTTTTTAATATTTTCTTATAATTTCTTGGCCATTGTTCTCAGAATCACAATATGTAGCTTGAGGTATTATCGTCCTTTTCAGAATACTTTTAACTTAATTACAGCAAGAAGCAAAAACAAAACAAAACAAAAACCTCTGTTCTTATAGGACCCTAGTTTGTCTTGACTTTAGATAATTACAGTTTGACCATCCCTTACCCAAACAACTAAGATCTCAAATATTCCAAAATTAAAAAAAAAAGAAATATGAGAGCTAGTATAATGGTCAAAATATGAGGAAAACATCACAAATACCACTTTGTTCCCACTCCAAAAAATACTAATAATATTGTAACTGTAAAATTGCCACCAGGATAAGCTCATATGAGACAAAACTATTTCTTTTTAAAATTAGATTCTGTAAAACATAATAAAGGCAATATATAGTAAGCCAGTAGTAGCCAACATCAAATTAAATGGAGAGAAACTTTAAGAAATTTCACTAAAATCAGGGAAAAGAAAAAGTTGTCCACCCTATCTCTTCAACACAGTACTTATAGTTCAAGATGGATCAATAAGGCAATGAAAGGAGATCAAGGGGAGACAAATTGGAAAGGAAGAAGTCAAAGTATCGCTATTCACAGATGATATGATACTATATATAAGTGACCCCCAAAATTCTCCCAGAGAACTCCTACAAGTAATAAACACCTTCAGCAAAATGACTGAATACAACACTAACTCAAAGAAGCAAGTAGCCCTCATTTATAAAACTAATAAACAGGTTGAGAAAAAAGTTAGGGCGACCAGACCTTTCACAATAGCCACAAACAATATAAAATATCGTAATGTAACTCTAACCAAGCAAATGAAAGACTTATATTACAAGAGCTTCAAGTCTCTGAAGAAAGAAATTGAGAAAGATAACAGAAAATGGAAAGATTTCCCATGCTTGTGGATCGGCAGGATTAACATAGTAAAAACAGGCCGTCTCACTAAGAGCAATGTATACATTCCCATCAAAATGCCAACACAACATTTTTACAGACCTTGAAAGAACAATTCTCAAATTCATATGGAAAAACAAAAACCCAGAGAGACAAAACATTCCTGAACAGTAAAGAATTTCTGGAGATCTCACTGTCCTTGACTTAAAGCTGAGCAAAGAATTTGAGATTAGTAATAAAAACTGTATGGTATTGGTATAGGAACAGACAGATGGCTCAGTGGAATCAAATTGAAGACTCAGAAATAAACCCACACACCTATGGACACAAATTTTGACAAAGAAGCTAAAACCATACAATAAAAAAGCAAGAGCATCTTTGACACATGGTGCTAGTCTACTTGAATGTCTGCATGTAGAGGAATGAAAATAGATCTATATTTGTCACCTCGCACAAAACTCAAGTACAAGTGGATCAAAGACCTCACATAAAACCAAATACACTAATTGGTACAGAAGACAAATTCCTGAACAGAAAACCACTGGCTCAGGTACAAAGATCAACAATGAATGGACCAGCATGAAATTAAAAAGCTTCTATAAGGCAAAGGGCACTGTCAATAGGACAAAATGGCAGCTTACAGGTTGGGAAAATATCTTCAGCATCCCTACATCTGACTGAAGGCTAATATCAAAAATACATAAAGAGCTCAAGAAATCAGACACCAACAACCCAAATAATCCAATTAAAAAAATGGGGTACAGACCTAAACAGATAATTCTCATCTGAAGAATATCGAATGACTGAGGAGCACCTAAAGAAATGTTCAGCATCCTTAGTTATCAGGGAAATGAAAATCAAAATGACTCTGAGATTTCACCTTACACCGTCAGAATGACCAAGATCAAAACTCAAGGGACAGCGAATGCTGATGAGGGTTATGAACAAGGTGAGCACTCCTCCATTGCTGGTTGGAGTGTAAATTTGTACAACTACTCTAGAAATCAATTTGATGATTTCTTAAAAAAAAAACTGGGAATAATTCTACCTCAAGGTCAAGCTATTCTACTCCTGGGCATACACCCAAAAGATGTTCCACTATCCCACAAGGATTTCTGCTTAACTGTGTTCATAGCAGTTTTATTCCTAATAGCCAGAAAGTGGAAACAACCTAGATGTCCCTCAATTGAAAAATGGATACATCAAATGTGGTTCATCTACATAATGGAATACTACTCAGTGATTAAATCAAGAGCATCATAAATTTTTCGGACAAATGGCCAGAACTAGAGAATATCATCTTGAGTGAGGTAACCCAGACTCTGACAATCACACATGGCATATACTCATAAGTGGATATTAGCCATAAAGTACAGGACAACCACACTATAATCAAAAGACCTAATTAAGCCAAATAACAAGGAGGACACAAGGTGGATGGTTGACTATTTCTCAGAAGGGGAAACAAAATAGATATTGGAGATTGATGGAGGGAAGAAACTAGGTGGGAGAGGGGATGAGAAGGGGAGTGTGTGGGTCAGATCAGGTATGGGGAAAATAGGGTAGAGAATAGAAATTGGCAGCTAGGGCAGAGCAGCAATCTCTATGATGTGCAAGAGACCTGGGATGGGGGTAGGCCTCTGGGTGTCTGGGGGCTGCAACTCTAGGTGAGACTCCTAGCAGTGGAGGATATGGATCCTGAAGTTACTACTTCCTGAAGACAGGCAGGACTCCCATTGAAAGGAAACCCACCCATAAAACCTTTGACCCAAAATAATAATTCAGAATGTTGGTAACAGTTCACAAATCTGTTAATTCCACACCAAAAGCCCAAGTCTAGCCAGAACATTGTGATGTACTTGCTATGACTCTGAATAAGAAATAAATAAGTGGCTTCATAAAAGTCAAATAGAAGAAGTAAAATCATTTAATTTGGGTTTACTTTATCCATACAGCTAATTTAAATTTCATAGACCTGTATACAAAATAAATGGCTTAAGTTTCAAATATGGCATGGCAGAGTTGCTGAGTTGGTTTTAGAAAGCTCTCACTAGTGTAGTCTGCACAGGCATCCTGTTACCAGCATGGCCATATAGTCCCTTAACAACATTATTCTGACATTTCTCATTTTAGAGACCATAAAGCAACCACTATCAGCTGCTCATTTAAATCACTAAAGGGCTGGGGGCTCTTCTTTCTGCACACGTCCTTCAAACCTTTGCTTTCAAGTTGACTCAAAATATTGTCATCTTTGTAAAAACGGGCTTACATAAATACATATTTCTGTTGAATATGTCATTTGTTATAAGTATTCTTGAGTAAGATTGTCTTTCTTATCCAGCCTTGACTATATATCACTCAATGATAAATCTGGCTGCCACCCCTGGAAATGAGGCAATATTGAGTCTGATATTGTTGAATAGGGCTGGTGTACACAAGGTGTCCCTTTTCTAGGGCTTCCAACAACTGAAATTAGGAAACTAGTCATTTGTGTTATGTATGGCCAGGCATCAGACATTTAGCCAAACAGCTGCATGATCAATTTGATCTGACAATGAAATCAGATGGAATGAGTATATCTGGCTTCATAATGAAGCCAACCCAATGTGCTTTCATCAGTGCAAATCAATCAATGCAAATGCTATAAGAATATCTCATTAAAAAGCTAAAAGAACATTGGTTGAGAAACCTTATACATAAGACAAAGAAAATACTTTGCTGCATAATATACAGCAAAGCTCTTGCGATTTACTTGTTTGTACAAATCAATTAGGGGTTTAATTAAAATATCTTTGGTATCAATTAACATGTACATTTTAAATCCCCTACCCCCATCTCCTGCAGAAGTTACCTTAGGTCTTCATCAAGGTCTATATTTGAGGGATTCCTTGACATTACCTTCCTCCTTGACTTTGATGTTATCTCTGGAACTCCCATCCATATCATAGCTTTGTGACACTATTTTCCTCTTCTAAACAATGAGCTCCTTTAAGATGGGGGCTTTTTCACTAGCCTTTAAATCTCTAGTATCTCTCCTGATGTGTGGAGCATAGTAGATACTCAAAGGTTTACTGAAGATAAGAAGAAGTAGGATTGTACATTTATTGATACTTTTTAAAAATTTTATTCTACTTTATGTGTATAAGCATTTTGCCTGCATTTTATTTGTGGGTCATATTCATGCCTGGTGACTGTGGCGGGCAGAAGAAGGTATCAGGTTCCCTGGAACTTGAGTCATAGACTATTGTGAGCTACCATGTGGATATAGGAAACTGAACGTGGGTCCTGTGGAGGAGCAATGAGTGCTCTATACTCCTGAGCCATCTCTCCAGTGCTACATTTATCAAGTCTCGATTCACCACACTACTCAGAGACTGGGAGTTTAAGGACTTCTCCTGCACTTTGAAGGTATCTGGTAAGTGAGTCTTCAGTATGAGCAGTGGTTTCAGAGACTTAGGATCTAGAAGCCTATGGCTTCTCCTCTTAAGTTGCTAAGTTAAACAAGAAAATGTGAGTACCCCCAAACCATTAAGAGCAAATATTCTGAAATGAACCAAGTGCCAAAAATTGCAAATAGAAAAAGTTATGAAAGCATGAAATATTAAAAAGTCCTAGTTTTAGTATTTTTTAAAATTTCTTTTTAGCCGGGTGTGGTGGCGCACGCCTTTAATCCCAGCACTCAGGAGGCAGAGTCAGGTGGAGTTCTGAGTTCGAGTCCAGTCTGGTCTACAAAGTGAGTTTCAGGACAGCCAGGGCTATTCAGAGAAACTCTGTCTTGAAAAACCAAAAAAAAAAAAAAAAAAAAAAATTCTTTTTGACAAACAGATTTCCTTTTTTTAAAACCAAGATTATTTTTATTTTATTTATTTATTTTTGGCCAGTAGTACCATGCAATAATACTATATTTTTAAGAGAAATTATTCCATTAACACTTACTACAGATAAGACATGATGATCTGTGTTAGAAATCTGAACAGGATGAAGTCTGATTACTACCATTCATGTCTAGATATCTAATTGGAGGAGAGATCAAAATTACAAATAATTGCAATAAGTAATTGCAAGTAAAAAAATGTATGCTTGAAATAACCTTAAGGGTCTCTCTCTCTCTCTCTGCAATCTGTGTGTGTGTGTGTGTGTGTGTGTGTGTGTGTGTGTGTGTGTTTTCTAGGTCAAACTGTGAGGTCATTTCCAAGATGAATCTAAAGGTCAAAAAATGCTTCCGTCAAGCAGTCAACCTTTGAGCAGAGCATTGTTGATAAGTGAAGTTAGTTAGAGAGATCAAGGGAAGACCCAGGAAGCACTGTGAGTACAGACATGACAAAATGAATTCCCAGAAGGCTTGTCTGTGTAAGGAGGGGAGGAAGCTATAGGTTTCACTGGAGTGAGATCCTGGCATCAGGTGCTGGCAGGTGAAAATAGCAGGGTAAGTAGCATATTTGATAGCAATGAAGATAAGGCTACCTTGCAAATTGAACTTGAAACAAGCTAGATATAAATATAGATCTATTAAGACGCAGCACTTCATGTGTCAGTCTCCATTAACGATATGAGGCTGAGACGCATTTGTGCTGAGTGGCAGGAATTGGTGGGCCTGCCAGTCCCAGGAGGGTGGGGAGAGCAGAATTATCCTCCAACTCCTAAGAAAAGCATTTGCTTACAAGTACACACAACCTCTGTTGTATTACAATTTGATTATACTTCAAGTGCTTAGAAGACATCAAATGGCCTGTGATGGACATCCGAGCTGGAATAGAACACAGTGCTAGGGGTTGCTTGTCAGCGTGCAAGATCAAAATCTCTTCTAACCTGTATCAGACAAAGGATTAACGTTGGATTCTTACAAAAAAAAACTTTTGAGTGATACTTACAGTGTTCCACTAAAAACAATCTTGGGAAATTATGTGATGGCATCTACTTAAATGCCAAGAACTGGGTGATGAATTATTATCTCCTTAACTGTCTTTGAAAGTTGAAGAGTCTGCAGTTAGACAGTGGGGATTTGGCTTTGATCTATATTTTTACAATTATATTATTTCTCCATCTTGGATTAGCCAAGTGGAAC
Organism: Mus minutoides; assembly: GCA_902729485.2. Classification (NCBI taxonomy): domain Eukaryota; kingdom Metazoa; phylum Chordata; class Mammalia; order Rodentia; family Muridae; genus Mus; species Mus minutoides. The sequence goes on along the minus strand of LR749498.1, from coordinate 161,203 downwards.
TTGGGGTTAGTTCTACGGAAGGCAAAGGCATCACACTGCTGAGAACTCGGAATTCTCTACCTCCTCTGTCATGCCACACACAAGATGCAAGACCACAAGCTTTCCTTACCAGGAATAAAAGTGCACATTTCTAAGCAGAATATTATTTGATTACATTGTTTTTGCATCTAGTCTGTGGCCTGCTCTTGAAATTACAAAAAAATATGGTTCTTATTGTCCAATCTTGATTTTATTCTAAATGTTTCATGCCATCCTGACAGGACCCTATGGCTTCCAGGCCAGGTTTATAAGATAATAGTTCCTTTGCTGTGGCTGTAGGGAGAAGATACAACATTGAAACTTTGGAGTTCAATAAAATTTTAAATGCTTTTGTTTGTGTGTTGCTTTCCAATATTTTTATGAAATTTTTCTACTTTCTGGGTTTCATAAAATCATGTAGCTCTTTTAGCAATAACCAACTACAACCTCTTGTCCTGTTGCCCAAGGTTAAATTTAATTGAAGTAGAAACAGCTATGAATGCCCAATGACTATTTTGTATTTCAGAAAATTAAATAATTTTGCATTTTTCATGCAAGTACTTTGGGCAGTTTAATTGTATGGATGAGTGAAAGTTGGTAATATTACTTGAGTTTGTATATGCCATACACCACCATACAGGTTTACAAATAGCCTTTCAGGAACAATGATATAAAATGTAAATTGGCCACTTGTCTTTGAGATGCCAATACCTATGTTCTCATTCAATCTTTCTTACTTTCTTCTTAACACCTCTTTTCTTCATGCATAAGCCAGCCTTAAAGTATCTCTAACAATATCTTCAACTTTGATGCATTAAAAAAGAAAAGTACATGAGCTGGAAAAAATGGGTCAATGGGCAAAGGACATAGTCAACAAGCATGAGGACAGTGAGGATGCCAACCAGCCTGGGAGATGACCTAATATTCCACATCTCGGGAGGCAGAAGCAGAGTTGCCTTGGCAAGCTCACTGGCTGAACAGAATCAGGGCTTAGATAAGGTGAGTGGTCTAGGAAGATGCTTGTGTCAACCTCTTACTTTCACAAGGGCATGCAAGAATGTGTAAGGTATGCCCCCAACACACACACACACACACACACACACACACACACACACACACGAGTAAGTGTACTCCATACACTTTCACACACAATCCTTTAAATATAAATAAACAATTACAACTTAGCTGGCCATCTTATTTAGCCCCAATAATTCAAAGGTACCCCAAAACTTATTTTCTGGCTCTTGAACTAACAAGTGTTCCTAGGCCCCTCAATGAGATTAGTTATCCTTTCCTGTTATGGTGTGGTTTGCTCTAATGATATCTGTAACTTCAACATGCTGTTTTACTGTCCCTATTAAACCCTTCAAATTTTCTAGAAATTTTAATATCTTTTATCCATGTCACATCATCTGAGTTTCTTCTTGGCTATGAAAAGAAGATAAAACATAATTACTCAGTTCTTGAGCTATACTTTAAGATTTAAATAAATCTCTGTATGTGTGTGTGTGTGTGTGTGTGTGTGTGTATACAACTTATATCAAAATTTTGTAAGACACATGCTTCCCCCAAATTTTTCCTTTTTTAAATTGAAAATGATGAATGAAATAGGATGATTTGTAGTTTGACAAAGTATGTCTTTCTTGGTCATTAGTTTTCACTGTCCACTGGAATAATTAGAGAAGATAGGAGAGATGCTTATGGTTTGACAAAACAGCATAATTTATCTCCCCTCTGAAATCCTTCTGAGGGTCATACTGAAATGAGACACCTTGCCAATCAGCAGCAGCAGCAGCAGCATTCCCAGTAAATAGATCTTTCTCTTTGCACCAGTGTTTCATTTTATAGAGAAAACAGTCACCAAAGTGAGACTCATTTGTTCATGGTAGTATATAAACTTTTCAGTTTGCATTGGCAGAGTGGTCCAGATTTCTAGAACAAAACATCACCAATAATAATTGCATGTGGCAGGTGAGAAGGTTTGGCTAAGCAGTGGTGTCATAGATAATACACCTGGTAGGGAAAGCTACTGGCACTCCCTAGAAACAGTTGCCTAGTGTGACTTATATGGAGTTGAAGCACCTACTGGGAAACTAACACAAACAGTCATGGAAGTCAGGCTTGCTTAGAAGGGTAAAGTATGGGAGATTCAGTGATAATAAAAATGTAATGTAATGGTGGCTGGTCTCTGTAGAGTGGACTTATCATAATAATAGAAGACAAAATTTGTCTTAGCGACTAACATTCTATAACCCAGCATAGGGTTGAAAGGGTAGAAATAATTCTGACCCTAACATGCTGGCTGATAAAGAATATCTTATCTGGAGTGTAACAGGCGACCCTTGCTAGCTTCATCATGTCTATCCTTATCAATAGTTGCATATATACATGACAGTTTTATTTTTTGAAAAACAATTAAAAATACAAATGCATATTACATTTATTTGTATCACAGTTTTAAATATCAGTTCATGTATGGGGAGCAGCATAATTGCATCCACATATAAGCATTTGCATATGAAAGTCCTTGATTTGCATGGACAATTACAAGTACTCTTTTTTTGCTGATGCAAATGAAGAAACACCTTTGGAAAATTGGCCTCATAATTTCTAATCATACATCTTTGAGTGCCATGTACAGTTTTAGGAAAGAAATCGGCGTCCTTTCAAGAATGTCAAGTCATTTAGTCAGATTTTCTCTGGGAGAAGTACTTGACTGAATAATTTTTCTTCCTAATAATAATAACACTTAAAAATTGAGCATTCAATAGTCCAAATTAGAGAGAGATAAAATACTGACATGGTTTCCAAATAGGCAAAGAATCCTGCACTTGACTTCACCATTCTATGGGAAGTTTTATGGGTGTTTTATTATAGGCAATCAGAGAACTATTTATCTACTGGCTTTGCATCTCAGAAGATTAAAATCTCTGATGATTCTTTGTTGGTAAAATTGAAGAGGGTCGAATCTCTTGTTTCAGAAGGCAAAGGGCCACAAGAGGCATTTTCAGAAGCATCCCCAGGTGTCTGTCTCTTGAGATAAATCTCAGTGAGAGTTAAATATTTCCCAAGGGAGAGTGAAATTCACATTTGGACTTTAGCAGCTGTCAAAAGCCTAAGGTCTCTCAAAAGAATGATTATTTAACATGATCTTTAATGTCAACTTTATGTCTAAAATGCTGGGCCTGTCTTGGAGTGTTTCTATTCAGTTCTCAGTTATTTAAATATGTGAAATTTCTTCTTGTCAGGAGCATGATCAGGAAGAGAACATTTTCAGTTCTATCATTTATGTACTTTTGGTAATTACACTTCATTTATTGGGTCATGAGAAATGACATTTTGTTTCTAAGTGAATAGAGTTATAATGACTTCACCTCAGATAGTTGTCTTAATCCTGTCACCGAAGTAACTTTGCCTTTATAAAATCACTCTGTGGTAAGCCTTTTCTCCCCATGTTGATCGAAGGACACAACAACCATTTTGAGCACATAAAACCAATGCCTGAGTTCTCTGTTCAAAGGTAAGGTGAAAAAGCAAAACCAGTCTTTTCAAAGAGCATCAGGAGACTTTGCTGGAGTCTTGTTCCATAATCATGTTTCAGGGATGTGGGGTCCAGGTAGGCTGGTCTCCTAGATGAGTAGGCCAAGCTATCTACCCTCATTTTCTTAAGACTCAGAAGGATTCGTTACTGCAAAGAAAGATTTTCTGTCCCTGTATTTTGTTTTTCTATTGAGTTTTATATGTGTGTGTGTGTGCATGCATGTGTGTTTGTGTGTGTGCCAATACATGCACATGCACATGTGTGTATGTTATATGTGATATCCATAAGGAATTCCTCTATATAATAATGAGTATTTTTCCCACTTACAGAAATAGGTTTTAAATCTGAAGGATTTTTAGGTGCACACTAATAAACACCAGAGAGGTTTTTTTTTTTATATCTTTGTATACTTTATGATTATGGTATCCTTATGTACTAGTTACTTTTCTTGTTGGTGTGGGCAAATACATAAGAAGCAACTTAAGGAGAGAGAAAGGGCTTATTTTCAGTTAGAACTCAAAGGCATACCATACTTTTGGTGGAGAAAGCATGATGGTTCGAGGAATGGGTGGTGGCTGGCCACATTACACCTGTGCTCAGGAAGCAGAGAAAGAACAAAAAGTGTTGGGACCTGGTTATAATATAGTCTACCTCCAGTGACCAGGAAGGCCCTACCTCCTAAAGGTTCCACAGCCTTCCCAACCAGTACATCTGGCCTCACAGGGAAACAAGAGTTGAAAGAGGTGAACCTATAGGAGACATTTTAGAGTCAAAATACAGAACCTTGTCATGAAGGTTAGAACAAGGTGGTTTCTACTGTATAAATAAGAAAACAAGTATCTGAAGGATATAAAGATTCTATTTAAAAGGGTCACAATTACCACTGGATGAACCTGGGCTGAGCCCCACATCAATGATTCTTTGTTTGTTATGCTTATTGGTGATATTAGATGGCCTTCAAGCACATCTGTATCTAGTAGAGTTAAAACATGGTGATGTTAAAACTCTAGTAGAGATTAAAAAAAAAAATTCCAAACTGGTGCCTGAGAAATGGTTACAGGACTCTTTCTTAGATATCATACTGTGTAAGTCTTCTTGTTCCATCTTGAAAAATAAAATGCTGAAAAACTATGACTTAGAAAATAAAATTGTGGGACTATAGGAGTTTGTTCAGGGCTCAAGAATGTTTTCTGTTCCTGCAGTGATTCCCAGAACCTGTGGTAGATGGCTCAGGACAACCTGTGAATCCAGCTACAAGAGATCCAGTAAACTCTTCTGATTTCTCCGAACACTTTGATGCATATGGCAAACACACACACACACACACACACACACACACACACACACAAATAAAAATAAATCTTAAAAAAAGAAAATCAAATTATTAAATATCCTTAACTATTTATGATATTTATATCATAATATGCATAATGTATTTTGAAATGTGTATAAGGGGCTGTGGAACATTTCTATCAATATTCTTCTCATGATACTTCAGCAAAAGCCACTTCACATGGTCAGGTATTATTTGATTCAGTAGAGTTTGTGGCTTCTCTTCGATTCTGGAAATTTGTCCAGTGATTCCTCATTTTCCAAATCTGCAATGCAGCTTTTGGTACTTCTCCAACACACCATTGTATTTTGTCTGTTCTTCTAGTTCTTGGTTATACCATGGAGAACATTCAGCCTATTGTTTCATGTGTGCCTTTTTGATCCCCACAACCTGGAGTGAAGGATGAGACCACAAACCTTATTACATCTCTTAAGACCTACTAGTTACTTTGCATGACTTTGTTATATGAGGAATAAAATGGATTTTCTGTTCTGTTTGTTAGCCATCTGTAAGCATACTGTATCAAAGTTGTCACCTCAGGTGACATGAGATGATACAGAAGAAGTAATTATAACAAATCACACACACACAAAACAACAATGGCAATATTAAAATGAGATGATGGTAAGCGAAAAGTAGCTTTGATGGCATGCCCATGTGTATACGACTGAAGTAGACTCTAAGGACTTGAATGTGCTCATGATTTTCACAGCATACACAAAAGGAGCACATGTAGATAATATTGTCAATCAAATTAACAAATAATATTTGTAGACAGGAAGAGAACATTCTTCCACCTCTGCTTCCTCCTTGAGCCATTCAAACTCACCATTTGTCTAAACATCTGACTTCTTACCTGCAAAAGTCTTTTGGGAGAGAAAACTAGACAGTGGAGAGGCCAGATCCTGTCCTCTAGGATGCCAGAGCTGCAAGGGTAGCCAGTAGTTGTCCTTCAGCTTTCTAAAGTCAAGAAGCCTATCTGCTTTGAAGCTGAAGGAAAACAAACTTTTTTTTTTTTTTTTTTTTTTTTTTGGTATCACCAGGAATACCTGAAATAGGTAACACCTTTTAAATATTTGTTCGACTGTAAGTGTATGAGGGTTTTAAACACATGTGTGTCTAAATACCAAGTTTGTACAGTGCCCAGGGAGGTCAGAAGCTCTCCAGAAGTTCCTTCTTCTTCCAAAAGGAGGAACTGGAGTTGCAAGTCTTGTGCTGTTATGAAGGTGCTGGGAATTGAACCCTGGTTCCCTGGGACAGCTCTCTCTCTCCAGGGCCCTGGTAGCAAGTTTTGTAACTGTAAACAGACCTTCTGTTCATGCTCAAGACGAAAGCAAGAAAACAGTCATAAGTCAGAATGTGAACTTGATATTTGTTATAAACATGGGCAGGAGTTGAAGCATATGTATTAGAGGAAATAATGGTTTTTTTGAAGCTAGAAAACTGATCCTTTTTAAAGGCCACACAAGTAAGATTAAGAATGGTGAAAATTTTGCCCATTCGATGAACACCAGATGATTTTTAATCCCTATTGCCTTGTGTGAACCTCTTTCTGATGTTGGCTCATTCTCTGAACACCAGCATTCTGCTGTAAAATCAGGAGAAATGGGAATTGCATTGCTCCATGACCCGCTGGAGCTCTCAGAACCACGTGGGGCCATTCATGAGGCTTTACATGGAGAATTCGCTGAACGTGCTGTGCTGAGGATTCTGCATTACACCTTCTCCCTGCATGAGGGTCAAGCTGATACTGGCTGTGCGTATGGGATCCCGTGGTTTCAGTAGATAAGAATTCAGAGATAATGTTATCTAGGATGTTCAAAGATCACATCAGAGAGAATAATTTGACATGAGGATAAATAAATAATGCATTCACTCATTAGCCTACAAATAAATGGCGATGCCTAAAAACTGCACCTTTTGAGCAAAATTAGAGCTGCCATATAGGCAGGGCTGCTCCCACCCTCTAACGTTAATATTCCTGTGTTGGCATGGCACTCCTTTTTCATTAGAGCCTTTCAAGCAGAAAAGCTAATATCTGAATATATTATTTTACATATTTACTTCAAACTTAACAGGACCAAAGCTCAGCAAAGCAGTCCCCATGCATTGAATACTAACAGGGGTTTGCAGATAGTGGAAGGAGAGAAACGGCCGAAAGGTGGAGAGTGATAGGGTCCCCTGCACACAACTCAGACACAACCTGCAGCAAAACCCAGCTGATAAAGCTAGGCAGAAGCAAAGCATCACAAGAAGAAAAACAAAACAAATCAAATCAAAACAAACAAAAAAAACCCCAAACAAAACAAAAGCAATAAGCCAAAACAAATAAACACAAAACCATTAACAAACAGACACCAACTAAACAAGCAGCACAAAGCTGTTTGAGTAGGTATTTTTTATGTCTTAATCCAATAGTAAACACATAAATATTTATTTCTTTAAATATAAAGTTTTAAGATACAAATCTAGGTGAACCTCTAAAAGAGATCATTTCTATAAATAAGAATTGGTTAATGAATTCTCAGAAACCAAGTGGTCTATAATTAATATAGTTCTGTGTTTTATAAGGGAGATACTTCAAAAACAAAGTTCATGGAATTTTTGTTAAATTTTGTAAATTTCTTTTAAAAATTACCTTTATTTAAAACAACCTAAGCCATTGAACTTGTGCACAGTTAAAGGATGCCATGAAATATCTCAACACATGAGAATATTCATTTTTACTACTGTTGACAAAAACGATGCCATCACAGTGTGATCCCTGTGAGCAGGCCCCACTGCTTTTCTTAGCCTGTCTTCATGCTCCTTAGAGTAGATTAATATAACACTGTAAATGACAGGTTGGATGTCTTGTTCTAATTCTTTGTTAGAGATTTAAAGTATGTTTTTCTTTCTTTAAATTTTTTTAAGTGTGTATGCGTGTGTGTATACTCTCATACATGAGTGCAAGCATTCACAGAGGCTAGAAGAGGGTGTTTGATCCGCTCTAGCTAGCATTATGGGCAATTGTAAGTCTTCTGACATGGGTGCTGAGAACTGGATCTGTTCTTCTGAAAGAGCAGCTAGTGCCCTTAGCTGCTGAACCATGCACCGTTCCAGGCCATGGGTATGTTCTCCATGTTAGACCAGGCACATGTTTACACTGTATCATACCGTATAGTTCCAGTTAATGATTACTGTTTATTATTCACATTTCTCCTTGCTGTTGCTTGTTCCTGCATTTCCGTCAGTGTTCAGATTCACTATGTAGTCAAGGATGACCTTAAACTTTTGATCTTTCTGATCCCTGTTTGTTAGTGCTAGAGATAGAACTTTGTACTTTCTAGACTAGCGCTGGATCAAGACTGAGCTACAACTTCAGCCCTCACCTTTCTCTTTTTACTTGGCCATACAGAATCTAGTACATTTTTAAACATGCACATCTACAAAAACAAACACTGCTCATTCAGAGGCAGACAGACAGGATTAGGATGTAGCTGGATTGTAGACAGCACTGTCTTCCAACACATAGACCCTGCTTATACAGAAAGTACATATTCCTGTGAATGTGGTAGGAGCAGGGGGGTCACAGTATGTGACTTAAAGTCTAATACTGAGTGAGAAGTAAAGAGTCACATTGTGTGTTTTGAATATGCTTGGCTCAGGGAGATGTGGCCTTGTTAGAGGAAGTGTCTCACTGTGGGCATGGGCTCTAAGACCCTCATCCTAGCTGCCTGGAAGCTAGTCTTCTGTTTGCCTTTGGTACAAGATGTAGATCTCTCAGCTCTGCCTGCACTATACCTGCCTGGGTGCTGCCATGTTCCTGCCTTGATGACAATGGACTGAACCTCTGAACCTGTAAGCCAGCCCCAATTAAATGTTGTCCTTATAAGGACATGTCCTTGGTCATGGTGTCTGTTCACAGCAGTAAAACCCTAACTAAGACATATTGTTTGTAACATGTGCCTCTGAAACTCTATCACCCCATTGTAGTCTTAAGGTCTGATTAAGCTTCAGGCATAACTATAAAATTCATGAGAGGAAATTAGGTCAAATATAGCGAAGAGTTAAATATCACAGCAGAGAAAGCCTGACTGCCCAGAGCTGAGGTGCCTTGCAATGAACTGGACAAAGGACAGAGGAGCTGACTGTTAAGCCTAAAGACTGACATAAAAGCAGAGGCTGTGACTTGACAAGAGCACAGATCCAAGATTCAGGAACTGTTGTAGGACACAGGTAATGGTTTGTACTGAAAGATCCTGAGAAAATGTAACAGGTCTCAAAGACCCTGAAATTGGGAAAGAGATTTCATTATTAGTAGAAAGCCTTTACATAGCTAAATATAATAGCCTGAACATTTCTTGAATCTGTGTGCTTGCCCCTACTGTTCTTTGAATGCATGTATTTGCCAACTGATATAGCTCACTGCCAAGTGTTTGTGGTAGATTTTACTTTGCACCTGTGTACCCGAACATGACAATCTTCCCTGTACCCATTTCTTCTGTAGAAAGAATGGATATTGTCAGATCAGAAAAATCCCCTACTCCCTCCTCCTCCTTCTCTCCCCCTTGAGGAACCATAAAACCATGTCCTCTTTTCCCTCAGGGTCGACTCTTCTATCCACTTCTGGGATATGAGTGGTCCCCAGAGCTCTGGCTTTCCCCGAATAAAGCCTCATGTAATTTGCATCAAGCCTGGTCTTCTGTGAGTTCTTGGGGGGTTCGCCAATATCCCGTGACTTGAGTGGAGGTCTCCCTATGGGGGTCCTTTCAGTACCTATGTGAGTCTTTAACAGACAGAAGACAGTTTCTATGAAGAAGTTGAAAGTGATAAAATATATGATCAGAGGAAAGAAACAGCATGCAGCAGGCACACCCACAAGCATATTAAGTGTGCTTACGCTTGTAGTTTTTATCCAGAGTGCTCTAAAGAGCACTGTGTGTGTGTGTGTGTGTGTGTGTGTGTGTGTAATAAACTCTTTGCAGTACCTCTGCTGAGCTGCATGGTTCTTTCTTCCTTTTCTTTAGAATCCTATTCAGTCATGAGTGCCCGGACATGATTTTTCTTGGCCAGTGCATTTGACATATACCAACCCAAATCTCTCTCTCTTTCTCTAGCTCATCCAGATCACCCTGCTTTTCTACAAAGCATTTGCAGAGACCAACCCCACTCATTTGCTTATTTATTTATGAACTCTCTCTTTCCAGAGTACTGAAAGGTCCAAGGAGGTGAGACTTGCCTTGATTTGTGGTCTGCTTTCTTTCAAGAGCCTAGAACAGTACTTGGAGGCTTAGTAATCAAATGAATAGAGAAAGGAAAAAAAAATGAATAAACAGAGGTACAGACCCCAGGCGAGAAAGGGCCCTAGAGCTATGCAGCACAGGCATTTAAAATTTCTCTTTGCCTGTATAAATGTATTCAGTCTACATGTGTGTGAATGTACTGTGTGCATCTGTGTGTTCACATGCATGTAGCTGTACATGTTCATAAGTAAATGACCATACCCATGTCTGTATGTACATATAGAGGTTCAACTGCTACAACCACTCCAGTAGTGACAAGCACAGCAGGACCCCAAAACCTGGGCGCTGTCCCGAGGCGAAAAGTTTACGGAAACTTAGTCTCCTAGAACTGTGGCATTGGAATGCTGCAATGTCCTTGCTTTAGCTGATAAACAGATCTGTGTGCTTCCCCTTAATATCACTTTATTATAAGTGCTTCTAAGGATTGAATTTTTGACATATAGCTAAGTTAGATTCTAGGCAGTCCTTGATCCGACCTTGAGCATGGGTAGCTAAGTCACTGCCCTACACAGGAATTCACCATTATCTAGGAAGAAGGAAGTTTGTGACCTGAGGAGGAACCAGAGTAGATACTTAGAACTGTAGCTAGTTGAGTTACACCGAGATACAAGTATTTACAATGGCCTAGGGGGAAGGTGGACTATACAATAGTCTACAATAGGAACTATGGCTTCTAAGATTAAGTGGACCTTAGGTGGAGTTGTTTTTGATCCCAGTTGTTAACATTGAATCTTATTCCAGTAGGTTCCTGCCAGTCCTTCTGTGTTTGCATTCCTCAGTTTTGTGTAAGAATCCAGTAACCCCATTGTACCTTGCCGGTGTGTCACCTAACTTCCCTATTTTCTTATGTATAAAAAGTCTGATGCTCAATGTGACAAATTGCATTCAGATCCACACTCCCTTGTGTTGAGTCTGTTGGTCACCCCACCTTTGCCAACTCCATGCCCATCTGTCAGAACCCCTGATTCCCACAGATTGAGGGGGGGCAACTAGGCCTGGTTCGTGGCATTCAACATTGATGGTGGGTACATTCCTCCATCACCCTCCATATCATATATTGAGACAGAACTTTCTTGCTTCCTTGCTTTCTTGAATTCTTACTTTCTTGCTTTCTTTTTAATTTATTCTTTAAACTTTTTTTTACAGCCCAGACTTTATCCCCTTCCTGATCCAACCTCTGACTCTTCCACATCTCACACCTCCTCCCACCCCCTGGTCTCCAAGAGTATGCCCCTACCCCATGCCCACCAGATCTCCCCATTCCCTAGGTCCCCAAATCTTTTTTTTAAAAACATGATTTAATCATATTACAATGTTCATGCTTTGTATATTAAAATATCATACTGTATACTATAAGCATATACAATTTTGTACTTTTTTTTTCCAAATTTTATTAGATATTTTCTTCATTTACATTTCAAATACTATCCCGAAAGTCCCCTATACTGTACCCATCCCCCGCCTGGATATTGCTGAAAGGGCCCTGATATAACTGTCTCATGTGAGGCTATGCCAGTACCTGGCAAACACAGAAGTGGATGTTCACAGTCAGCTATTAGATGGAACACAGGGTTCCCAATAGAGGAGCTAGAGAATGTACCCAAGGAGCTGAAGGGTTCTCCAATCCTATAGGTGGAAGAACAATATGAACTAACCAGTACCCCCAGAGCTCATGTCTCTAGCTGCATATGTTGCAGAAGATGGCCTAGTTGGCCATCATTTGGAAGAGAGGCCCCTTGGTTAGGGGCCCCAAATCTTTTGAGGGTTAGTTGCATCCTCTCTGAGTCCAGAACTGGCAGTCCTCTATAATATGTTTTGAGGGCCTCATATCAGCCGGTATATGCTGCCTTGTTGGTGGCTCAGTGTCTGAGAGATCCCCTGGACTCAGTTAGTTGACACTGATGGTCTTCCTATAGGGTCTGCCTCCTACTCAACTTCTCCTAGCTTTTCCCTAATTCAACTACAGGGGTCACCAGCTTCTGTCCACTGATTAGGTGTAAATATCTTCATCTCACTCTTTCAGCTGCTTGTTGGGTAGTCATGATAGGCCCCTGTTTGTAAGCACGCCATAGCATCAGTAATAGTGTCAGGCCTTGCCCCCCCTTCTCCCCAAGCTGACTCCCAATTTGGGCCAGTCACTGGACCTCCATTTCCTCAGGCTCTTCTCCACTTTCGTTCCTGCCTTTCTTACAGACAGGAGCAATTCTAGGTCAGAGTTTTTGACTATGGGATGACAATCCCATCTCTCCACATGATTCCCTGTCTTTCTGCTTGAGGTGGACACTGCAAGTTCCCTCTGCCCATTGTAAGGCATTTCATCTAAATGTCCCTCCCTTGCATCCTGAGAGTCTCTCACCTCCCAGGTTTCTGGTACAGTTTAGAGGGCCCCCTACCTCCTACCTTCAAGGTTACTTATTTCAATTCTTTCTGCTGGCCTTTCAATTCTTTCAACTGAGATGCCTGGCTGGGAAGACGGCTCCGTGGGTAAAACGCTGGCTGCACAAGCTTGAAGACCAGATTTGGAATCCTCAGCACATGAAAGCAGAACAGGCAGAGCAGCCAGTCTGTGATCCAGCAGCACAGGAAGCAGAGGCAGACAGACTCTCAGAAGAAATCAGCTTTGCTAGGCAGGCAAATCTGCTAGCTCTAGATTAAGAAAGGGCCTCTGGTTCCAATCCATTTGCCTGCAAAACTCATGATGTCCTCATTCCTAAAAGCTGAGTAGTATTTCATTGTGTAAATGAACCACATTTTCTGTATCCATTCTTCTGTTGTGGGACATCTGGGTTGTTTCCACCTTCTGGCTATCACAAATAAGGCTGCTATGATCAAAGTGGAATACATGTTCCTGTGGCATGGTAAGGCATCTTTTGGGTATATGCCCAAGACTGATATAGCTGAGTCTTCAGGTAGATCTATTTCCAATTTTCTGAGGAACCTCCAGATTGATTTCCAGAGTGGTTGTACCAATTTGCAATCCTACCAGCAATGGAGAAGTGTTCCTTGTTCTCCCCATCCTCACCAACATGTGTTGTTACCTGAGTTTTTGATCTTAGCCATTCTGATTGGTGTAAAGTAGAATCTCAGGATCATTTTGATTTGCATTTCCCTGTTGACTAAGGACTTTGAACATTTCTTTAAGTGCTTCTCAGCCATTAGAGATTCCTCTGTTGTAAATTCTGTTACTTCTATACCCCTTTTTTAATTGGGTTGTTTGGTTTCTTGGTGGTTAGCTTCTTGAGTTCTTTATAAATTTTGAATATTAGCCCTTTATCAGATATGGAGTTAGTGAAGATTTTTTCCCAATCTGTAGGTTGCTGATTTGTCATATTGGCTATGTCCTTTGCCTTTCAGAAGCTTTCCAGTTTCATGAGTTCCCATTTATCAATTCTTGATCTTAGAACCTGAGCCATTGGAGTTCTGTTTCAGAAATTTCCCCTGTGCCAATGAGTTTGAAGCTCTTTCCCACATACTCTTCTAATAAAGGATATGCATAGCTTGTACTCACTAATAAGTAGATATTAGCCCCAAAAAAGTACAGAATTCCCAGGATACAATCCACAGAACTCAAGAAGGCTAACAGACTGAACAACAAAAAAAAAAAAAAAAAAAAAAAAAAAAAAAAAAAAAAAAAAAAAAAAAAAAAAAAAAAAAAAAAAAAAAAAAAAAAAAAAAAAAAAAAAAAAAAAAAAAGAAAAAACAAACAAAAAAAAAAAAGAAAAGAAAAAACAAAAAACAAAAAAGCAAAACCAAAACCTTATTTCTTGGAAAATTGGGTTCTCCTTACTGGTGTCAAAATGTCATCTAAAACATTGTGCCCAGTAAGGAGGGGTTTTAGTACTTTATTTCTTCAGGGAAGGAGTCAGGCTAGCACATCTCTTTGAGTTTTTCTGGTATAACATCCAGCAATTTTATGCTTTTAAGATTTTATGATCTAAATGCTCTATTTTTCTCCCACAGTGAAACTTTCAGTTTTAGACAAGTGGATATCACAACTTTACATAAAATCCAGAGAATTTCTGAACGCTTTTCTCTCTCTCTCTCTCTCTCTCTCTCTCTCTCTCTCTCTCTCTCACACACACACACACACACACACACAGAGACGGAGAGACAGAGAAGGAGATCTCCTAGTTATATTGTACTGCTCTTTGGATGTTTTTAAAACATGGATAAGATGACTTCCATAATGAGTGATCCAGGGAGCAAGATAGGCAGATTTACTGATGTATTCTTCTTTTCTATACTTGTTATATTGATTCTTTTAAATACTTGTAAATTCTTTTAAATACAAGTTATTTAAAAGAATCAATCAAATATAGTAAACAATTCTTTGACTGTTCAGGGAGAAACCCAAAGCCACAGTCCCAAGGAAAAGGCAAAGCCTGGGTGACCTTAGAGGAAGGGCAAAGCTATCCCCAGGTTCAACTGATAATGTTCACAGTGTGCGAAGAAAATCTCTGCCACAGCTTTCTCTCCCTGTATAGTTATGGTCTGAAGACAGATTCCCCTATGGAGACTGATCCTTCTCAGAAAATCCAACCTTGCCCCTTTGTCCAGCTATAAATAATGACTCTGCTTCCATTTTGTCTGTATGCAATAGGCACCCCCTTTTGTCAGGTGTGTGCCTCCCTGTCCAACTGTGTGTAGTAAACATACTGAGTTTCTGGGTGCTGTAGCTTCTCCATCAGAGAGTTCAAACCACCTGGTCCCACCGTTTTTGAATGTGTTTCTTTGGCTGCCATTTCTTCATTCCCTGGCTGCTCTGAGCTGTACAGGGACTCAGCAACTGTTATTTAGAAAAAGTTTTGTGCATGAATCAATATGATATTTAGCTTAGTAAGTATTGAAAATCATTTCACTGTTGTCACTAATTGCTTTGATATTCTGCAAAAGTACAAAGTGTCAGCTATTTATTAATAAATCTGTTTTTCTAGCAGGGGGCTCATCCTTACTGCTTATCATGTACCAGAAGTTTAAAAAAAAAAAAACAACTAGATTCCCTGAATAGATTGCATAATGAAAGACTCTGTCAGTGTGTGGCATGTCTGTTGATTAAAAAGCAGGTAACAGAATGTACCAGAAGGACAACATGTACACAATTCTTCCAAAGCCCGCATTTCCAGTGATCACTCTTACATGGAGTAAAAGCTGTCAGATATAATTATTTATCAAGTTCTTGTAAAATGGAGAAATTTAAAATTAGGAAGAGATGTCTGATAGCTTGTTACAGAAAAGTCATTGGACCAGGCTTGCATAGAATTTGTGAGATTAGCTAGATAAAGCACATTCATGGATTTTACTGGAATGACTAAATTGTGTTGGCAAGGCAACATAGACTTAGCATCTCTTTCATATAGGAGCAAGTGATTGAGAAAACAGAACTCTGGCCTCCACTTTTGTCCTGGCTTTTCTAGGGACACAGGCTACTCCTACAAGCCATTCTAGAAAAAACATTATTGATTCTCCAAAGAACAATAGTAGCATTTACTCTATCCATGCCATCTTATTTCCAAATCTGGTACAGTATAGACATATCTTGATACATAATTTGGGCACCACTGAGAAAAACATAGTTATCATCTCCCTAAAGTGAGCATTGCACCCATTTATCCTAGTTCCTGAAATAATTACCATCTTGTGTAGAAATCCTAGAGGCAAAATCCTCCATGCATTTCTGTTATTCTTGGTCTTACTCGGTCTAAGGCTGTTCTTGGTTGTCAACTTGACTACATCCGGAATTAACTAAAACCCAAATAAGTACAACTGTGAGGAATTTTCGCTTAATTAAATAACTTAAAGTGGAAAACCCAGTTCTAATCCACATCACTGACATGAGGATATACACCTTTAATACAGAACTTTTGAGGTGAAAGGATCCACCTTTACCTTGGACCTATTCCTTCTCATCTACATCCAATCCTAAAATGGACCCATTTTTTTTCTGTTGTCATTGTTATTTTTTCCTTACAACTCTTACTCAAAGCATGTTCTACAGATCATAAAAGTGATTACCCAAGGATAGCTATTAGAAATACAATTTGTCAAGTCCATTCTAGAACAGAAATTTGCATTATGGCATGACATCCATAGTATGTTACTTGAGGTTTCTAAAATGACCATTGACACAGTAGGCTTAAGGAAGGAGTTTGGTAAAGTTATACAGCTAAAGGAACTTTGGGGTATGAGATCTATAAGAATCAAGAAGGTGGGCTGGAGAGGTACCTCAGTGGTTAAGAGCACTGACTGCTCTTTCAGAGGTCCTGAGTTTAATTCCCAGCAACCATGTGGTGGCTTACAACTAGCTGTAATGGGATGGGATAACTTCTTCTGGTGTGCAACAGTGTATTCACATACATAAAGTAAATAAAGGAGCCAGTGTGTCCAAGACTCCTTTAAAAAAGAAAGAATCCAGATAGTTGTCAATATTGCAAAAGAGGAAAGTAGCTTTCATTGTGCCTTCAGTTTCTCCCACACATACTATTTCCACCCCAGCCTGTTTCATTTATTTTTCTTTTCCATAGCAATTTGCATTCATGTAATTTTATGGAATGATGCGGGCCCCACACAGTCTCTGACCAGCAGAGACAGTGGGAATAAACGACACGGGACGCCAGGTGGTTTCAAGCAGCTTGCCTTCGCAGCTTCTGCTTTATTCTGCTTCTCTCTCTCTCAGGTTTCACACACCTGCGGCCGTTCACTCACTCACTCACTCACTCACTCACTCACTCACTCACTCACTCACTCACTCACTCACTCACTCTGCTCTCTCCTACGCTGGCTGGCTAACACTGGTGCTGCTCTCCTCATCTGCTGCTCTCTGGCCTAATCCTTCTACACTGGTCTATGGTCTCTGGCCCCTCTGGTCTCTGGCCTAACTTAGCTGCTCTCTGGCTCCTGGCTGGTCTGTCTACTCTGGTCTCTGGCCGGTCTGGTCTCCTCCTCTGGGGCTGCCCTCAATTTATACTCCCATTCTCATGCCACCTCACACCACCCAATTATAAACACACACATCCTAGGCAGCATGCAGGATTGGTTGATAGATTGGCATCATGAGATGTTGCGCTAATCTCTCCAACAAGTTACTCGTGCTGCTTTTATTGCGCATGACTGAGACTGGGATAAACAAGCGAGGTCACGGGGCTTAGCATGAAGCCGCGCCCGCTCCCCACAATGGAATGTATGAATGTCTCTAAACATTTCCTCACTGGATCTTCTGGACAATATCTGTAGTATTACAATACAGGAAAGGTTGGGCAATCACTATGAAAATATACTTGAGTGATGATTTCCCAATTTCCCCCAGTACATGGTTAATATCATTATACATGCAATAGGAGAGACGTTAATCTATTATACATCATGAATATTTTGGAGCATGAAATTTAATTGCCTAGCTAAGAGGAGATAGCCATCAGAAAATACATTTCCTCTTGGTTCTGGACATAAACATAGCCTATATTATTACTTCTTCCTAGAAGACAGATAAGAACAAGTGACTAAGTTCTACCCAGAAAACATGCAGAATTGATGGATGCCACTTCTAAATCTGCTAAGTCAAATCTTTACTCATTCTCTGGTATCCATTTCCACATTTCCTGGTAGAGATGCAAGAGCTCTGAAAGCATAACATGTGGGATAATAAAATGGAAGGATCTTTAATCCTCAAAATAGCATCAAAATCTGTGACAAATATCATTATTGATTTGTAATGTAAATCATGAATGCATGAAACATGTCAGAGTCGCTTCTTTTTTGTTTGTTTTGTTTTGTTTTGTTTTGTTTTCGAGACAGGGTTTCTCTGTATAGTCCTGGCTGTCCTGGAACTCACTTTGTAGACCAGGCTGGCCTTGAACTCAGCAATCCGCCTGCCTCTGCCTCCCGAGTGCTGGGATTAAAGGCGTGCCCACCACGCCCGGCCACAGTTGCTTCTTAAGCTATCTTCATTAATATGTATAGATATAATAATAGATAGAGGTTACTGTTTTCTGGGTTCAGTGCTAAAGGAAATTTACTCAGAAAACAAAAACAAAACACAACAAAAACCCTGACCAAAGTAGAGCGGTTAGTGAATGAAGAATCCACTTGACTTTAGTTTCATTCTTTCTAGAGCCCCTGCTTGTTCTCATAATTGAGAATTGACTCTGCCCCATAAAGTAAGGATCAAGGCCAACACATAAGCTCTGATCTCTTTTACTGGCCAGTAGTTGGTGTGAGTATAACTTGTTGAATATACATTGGCAATGTATAAAACATACAAAGTCCTGTGATTTTGATCTCTTCAAAAGCTGACTGATGGGCTGAATACACACCTCAGTGGTTTAGAGAACGCGCTGTTCTTATAGAGTAGCCAAGTTTAGCTCCCAGTACCCACAATGGGCAACTCACAGTCACCTGTAATTCCAGCTCCTGATGACTCAACATCCTCTTCTTGGCTCCTGCACTCTCGTGAACATATCCACATACAAATATGTACAGAATGAATGCCCATGCATAGAATTAAAAATTAGATATATCTTTTTTTTTGTAGATGGTCTTTTTTCCTATTTATTTTTTTTAATTAGATATTTTCTTTATTTACATTTCAAATGCTATCCTGAAAATTCACTATACCCTCCCCACCGCCCTGCTCCCTTACCCACCCTCTTTCACTTCTTGGCCCTGGCATTCCCCTGTACTGGGGCATATAAAGTTTGCAAGACCAAGGGGCCTCTCTTCCCAATGATGGCCAACTAGGCCATCTTCTGCTACATATGCAGGTAGAGACATGAGCTCTGGGGGTACTGGTTAGTTCATATTGTTGTTCCACCTATAGGGTTGCAGAACCCTTCAACTTCTTGGGTACTTTCTCTAGCTCTTCCATTTGGGGCCCTGTGTTCCATCCAATGGATGACTGTGAGCATCCACTTCTGTATTTGCCAGGCACTGGCTTAGCCTCACATGAGACAGCTATATCAGTGTCCTTTTAGCAAAATCTTGCTGGCATATGCAATAGTGTCTGGGTTTGGTGAGTGATTATGGGATGGATCCCCAGATGGGGTAGTATCTGGATAGATAGATATATCTTTTATTAACAGCCTACTAAGCAATTGCCTCTTTGGTTATAGCTAACAGATTAACCTAATTCCTATTCCTTCTCATCCACATCAAATCCTAAAATGGACCCGTTTTTTGTTTCTGTTGTCATTGTTATTTTTTTCTTACAACTCTTACTCAATGCATGTTCTACAGATCAGAAAAGTGATTACCCAAGGATCGCTATTAGAAATACAATTTGTCAAGTCCCATTCTAGATCAGAAATTTGCATTATGGCATGACTTCCATGTGATTCTCATTCATATAAAAATTTGAAGAATGTGGGACAAGGACATCAATACACACTGAGATTTGATTTCCTGATCTAGTATACCTTAGGCAATTGCATTTCTTTTCACCTTAATCCTTTTCATCTTTTTAGGTCTCCATGTATTGTATCAATTGACTACAGTTTACTAGCTGAAATATACTGATTTCATAAAGATCTACTTGAATTCATATGTAGCAGGACTCATATTTAATATATCAAATGATCTGGTTATCCAAGACTGAGAATCCACAACTGCAAACAGGTGTTGGGACTTGTAATGTATCTGGACACTTTAGGAGAAATACCCAGGTCATACAGAGAAATTATTTCCTCATTTTATAAAGGGTTCAGTATGTAAGCTTTGTATACTGAATAGGAATCTCTGGGAAATGAGGTCTTAATTAGTCAAGCTATGCAATTCACAGTAAGGTAAGACTGGTAGCATAGGCAGTTATCCTTAGAGGGGCTTTTTATCAGCACCAATTTCAAGCAATTTGGGAGCTGGTTAATTAATATTCAGTAATTCTGTTCTATCATGGAATATATTTTCTTCTACTACCATCGCAACAAAGAAAAGTAGTAATGCCAACACTTTAAACANTATGTGAGTTCTTTTGTGATTGGGTTACCTCGCTCAGGATGACATCCTCCAGATCCATCCATTTGCCTAGGAATTTCATATATTCATTGTTTCTAATAGCTGAGTAGTACTCCATTGTGTAAATATACCAAATTTTTTGTATCCATTCCTCTGTTGAGGGACATCTGGGTTCTTTCCAGCTTCTGGCTATTATGAATAACAGCCCCTGTCTTTTATTCTTACTACAACATCATCATTCTCAGTAGCAAGAGCACAAAGATGGCAAATCTGTTCTAACCTCTCTATTCTTTGACTAAAAAAACATACCTTGCAGGAGTTGGCGGCTACTCCTTGAGATGACAATTGCACCAAACAGCAGTGTTCTGGGAGCTAACAGGACATATGAGGTCACTACATATAGAAAGGAAAGTAGTCATTGATCAACTAGTGCTGTGACTATATTCTTACAACTCTCTTAAGACTTTCAGACTGAATTTTCTTATGGTCAAAGTTATGCAAGGTCACAGTGTTCCTGAATCATCCAACACACAAAAACAAAATGTTTTCAAATGCCTCTCTCAGCCCCCAACATTTTAAGTTTTGTACAACACCCCAGCCCCCACACTGCCCCAGTGATCAGCACTGGTATGATAAGGAACGATGGCTGAGTTGTCAACTGTCATGACTCAAATGCTACTTATGACTTACAGTGTCTTGTGCAGGGTCTGATATCCCATCTCCTATTTTCCTCTCCTGTTGTCCAATCATTTGTTAATGATACCAAAGTCTAACACACTTCCAGGGTGTTGTGTCCCCTTCAAATCTTTTCAGAACTGATTTAATACCATTTTACGGGCCTGTGCAACTCCTCTGAACCCTTAAATCATTTTCCTCTACCCAGCTTAAAGCCTTTCAATTCTACACCTTCACTGATAAGGCTTAACATTATAACAGCTTAAGTCGTTCTTGCTCTTAGCCATGTATGAGCAGAAATCACTGTCATACAAGTTGCTAGTATTTATCAAGGATGGTTTTTTTTTTTTTTTTTTTTTTTTGAGGACATCACAGAGTACTAAAACAACCAGCATTCCAGCATTTACTATTCCATTTTCATATTTAGGAAGATTCTTTGAACAGGAAATAGTAATTATAGGCAAGTTAGCTGTGACTGACTTCTAGCATATTTTCAGTGGCATTATTTTCAGAATAACACACACTGCATGAGGATTATAATCCCATTCTTCAAACCCAAACATTGAAAAACAAACAAGTCTTTTATATTGCTTATTGCATCCAAAACAAAGTCAAATGTTTTACATTTCCCTGAAAGTTGTCATCTTTCCCATTTATTCTTTTTCCATGAAGTCAATATTTTTCATTTCCTAGTGGCTGTCTTTGCAGTTTCATCTTTTAAGCATGCCAGTCATAATTCATTTCTCCTCTTTTCTCAACACTCTAACTACTGCTGTATGATTATTGTGGCATCACCTATATTGCCACTCTCTGAGAGTGGTTTTATGTCATGTTCCTTATCTGAGCTTTTACTGGCCCTAGTGTAATACTGCTCACATAGCAGATTCTTGTTCAGTATTTTTCCTTGGCATGAATGTGTGCATAGAAAAATGAAGCCTCAAACATACACTAGAAGTGTGTATTCTCTTGTGTTTGGGTGTGAATAGCAGTTTGAAATATTCCTGCACTCTCGTGTGCTTGAGCATTCATTCCTAGGGCACAGTGCTTGCACATTATGGAACCTTTAAAAGGATGGAGCCTCACTGGAAGAATGGAGTCACTGAGAGTAGACCTTGAAGTTTTGTCGCCTTTCCCTACTTTCTGTCTGCTTCTTGCTTTTGACATCAGAAGTCATGTGACTTGCCCTTCTAGCTGCTGCTAATACACCTTTCTCCACCTTGATAGACTTTCATCTCCTTGGAATTAGAAAGCCAAAGTAAGATTTTCTTAAGTTGCTTCTTGCTGAGTACTGGGTCTCGGCAACAAGAAACATAATTAATGCAGTATGATAGGCAGACTTCTGGCTTTGTGTCTTCTGACATTCATACTTTTCTGTGACACACTTTATAATCAGTGTGATTTAGAAAGGCAACTATAGGAAAGTGATCACATGGCTACTTACATGTCATTACAGTGTTCCTCCCCCTCTTCTGATAACATTAAGAACAAGAATAGCATGTTAGAAACATGGTAAGGAACTCTAAATGATTCCTAGAATCATCAGGTAGTTTTCTACAAACTTCCTGGAAGCAATAGAAATTCACAGTCCAACAAACACAATGAATTGAATTTTCCCAACACCTGGATGAAGAGATGTGAAAACATGAATCCTTTCTGGGGGTATCGGATAAGACCCATGTGGGACACCTACAGAAGGACAGAGATCAGGTATGCTTAGAACTTTGCCTCAAACTGTGAGAAAATAAACTTGGGTTCATTTTGGCTGCTGAATTTGGAAACTGATTGTTAAATGGTGATAGAAAACGGATACAGTAATTAATTCACAGGATATTGGTCTCCATATATTTGTAAAACATTGGTAGACAAATCAGTCCTACTTTACAATAAGTATTTTTTTAAGTATTAAGACAGGAAGATGAATCATAATAGCATTTTAAAATGCACAAACACTGTGTAAGCATTCTATTTTAAGGGAAACTCTATAAATAAATCCAGTTTTATTCATCTGATGACACTGTAAAGGAAATATTATTATCTTAGTTTTTGTAACTATGGAAACCACTATGCCTATTTTATAGATAAAGCAATCTAGGTTATATGGAGCAATGTTGTATATGCACAAACAGTTCATTAAAATCTCTTTATGTGTTCTGTTGACTGCTAGTCTAAGGATGCTTACTATTAATATATATAGCCCACACCTAGGTATGCTTCTTTGTAGAAGTCAGCTGGGCACATTCAGCCTTTTAAAAGAGTAGTAGTGTGATATTGTTTAACATGATGTTGGAAACCAAACCCAGAGCCTTTCCCATGCTAGGCAAGCATTCACCTGCAGAGTTATTCAATCAGTCCTACATTACTTAGGTTTAATGAAGTAAGCTCATTTTATCAAAACATTGCCATAAGTTCTGTCTCTCTTGATAAGTTGTTTCAATAACAAACATCCAGTTTTTATTATTTTCTAAGCAATCTTCTAAGTATGTAACACATAAAATCTCAATCTGAAATGATGGGGCTGGAGAAAAGACCCTATGGTTAAGAGCACTGGCTATTCTACTGGTGGGCTCACAATCATCTGATGCCCCCTCTGGCCTCTGTGGACATCATGCATGCACATGATACACAGATATAGATGCATACAAAGAACTTATACATAAAAGATATATTTTTTAAAGTTAAAGATAAGGAGATGAGGTGTTGTCGTTGTTGTTGTTGGTGTTGTTTTCAGCATTTCATATTCTTTAGGTTGGCCGCCAACTCACTAAGTAGTCAAGTATGGACTGAAGCTTTTCATCCTTTAATTTACTGGTCTGGGGTGCTGTATTATCCGTTTTTCTGTTCATCTTGCCCTGTTTGTATGATGCTGGATATCAAACATAGGGCTTTATGCATGTGAGGCAATGCCTCACCAACTGAGCTACATCCCAGCCCCAAAACTCTTTTCTTTAAAGATTTGCTTTATGACCTGTGTGCTCAAGTGAGTTCAGGCACCTGCAGCTGCCAGGAGGTATCAGATCTTTTGCATTCACTGTTAAAGAATGTGCTGACCTGCCTGACTGACATGAGTGACATGAGTGCCAGAATCTGAACTCAGGTCCTCTGAAAAAGCAGTACATATTGTTAACTGAAGAGCTGTCTTTCCATCCCCTCCAGCTCCATTAATGATAATTGCCAGCCTTTTACAATAAAAATTGGGATTTTTAAGACAACTCAGGAAACTTAATTTTTGTTAACTATGATATGAGCTAGTAACATTTCTGAGCATTGAAAATCATAGAATGGTTTGTACAGAGATCATCTGAGTTCTCCACATCCTGCCTGGTCTATAGTAAAGGGGAGGTATCTTTATGGACCTTAACCCTTCACTGACTTCTGGGTGACTCCGTCAATTGTACCATTCTATCAGCAAGTAGAGCTACAAGAAGATGAAACAGAAGCAAGTTCTTTTGCTCTCTGTATAGCCTTTACTTATTGGTTTATTTGAAAATACATTAATTTATTCCCTCCCTTTTCAGCAAAAAGAAAATTATAATGTCAGATATTGGACAAGGCTCAGATGAATTGCACATACATGAAGTGAGTCCTACATCTTGGAGTATAATTCCAATAGGAACGAGGAAGGAGTAGGTATCTTTATTTGTGTATCAGGTCTAAATTGTACTCTTGTGTCTATCACTGTCAAAACAGTTAATATTTTGATATGTGTGTGTGTGTGTGTGTGTGTGTGTGTGTGTGTGTGCGCGAGCGCGCATACATGTACATATGTATGTACATACAGTTCTTAATCATCTGAGTTGTACAGGACAAAAATGATTACTGATTGGTTCCCAGAATTGCCAATACTGTCTTTCAACTCTTCAAGACCCTGTGTTATTCTCTTTTTTGGCTGTTTGTGGCTTTATCCAACATTTTTTTGAAAGCATATAAAAGTGAGTTCCAGATTTTATCACTCTATATCATAAACCAAATTCTAGAGCAACTGCCTCCAGCTTCCAGTTTATAAAACATTACTAGTTGAATGCTCAATTCTATCTTGAAATCAACCACTTTGATTCTTTAGCTGTGAACATCATTAGAAAGTCTGTCTATCCTTTTGTCTTAGCTCCAAACTTTGTCTCTGTAACTCCTTTCATGGGTATTTTGTTTCCTATTCAAAGGAGGAATGAAGTATTCACACGCTGGTCTTCCTTCTTCACTTTCTTGTGTTTTGCAAATTGTATCTTGGGTATTCTAAGTTTCTGGGCTAATATCCACTTATTAGAAAGCACCTATCCAATGACTTCTTTTGTGATTGGGTTACCTCACTAAGGATGATATCCTTCAGATACATCCATTTGTTCAAGAATTTTATAAATTCATTTTTTTAAATAGCAGAATAGTACTCCATTGTGTAAATGTACCACATTTTCTGTATCCATTCCTCTGTTGAGGGACATCTGGTTTTTTTCCAGCTTCTGGCTATTATGAATAAGGCTGCTATGAACATAGTGGAGCATGTGTCCTTTTTACCAGGACCATCCAGAGACTACCCCACCGGGGCATCCATCCCATAATCAGTCACCAAACTCAGACACTATTGCATAGGACAGCAAGAGTTTGCTGAAGGAACCCTGATATAGCTGTCTTGTATGAGGCTATGCTAGTGTCTGGCAAATACAGAAGTGGATGCTCACAGTCATCTATATGATGGACCACATGGCCCACAATGGAGAAGCTAGAGATAGAACCCCAGGAGCCGAAGGCGTCTGCAACCCTACAAGAGAAACAACAATATGAACTAACCAGAACCCCCAGAGCTCGTGTCTCTAGCTGCATATGTAGCAGAAGATGGCCTAGTCAGCCATCATTGGGAAGAGAGGCCCCTTGGTATTGTAATCTTTATATGCCCCAATACAGGGGAATGCCAGAGCCAAGAAGTGGTAGTGGGTGGGCAGGGGAGCAGGGTCAGGGGAGGGGAGAGGGAACTTTCGGGATAGCATTTGAAATGTAAATTAGAAAATATCTAATAAAAAATGGAAAGAAAAAAAAAAAAAAGAAAGTCTGTAAAGCCTTATAGCCCCAGCCTGTTCCTGAGAGACTCCTGAGAGGCATCAGAGTTTTCACTTTTATCTAGTACCCAGTGTGACCTTAGGATAAAATTATGTGATTTTTATGATGCAATAAGTTGTCTGGCTTGAGCAGTTAAGAATATCAGAGAGTAATCCTTGAATCTCTCGCTGACCTCCACCCCACCACTCCTGCCAATGATTCAGGATATACCATGAGAAGCACACTAGAACTCTTGTCTGCAGTTATATCTGGTGTCAGGGAGACTTATACTCTAAAGCAAATGTGAGTGTGTGTGTGTGTGTGTGAGTGTGTGTGTGTGTGTGTGTGTGTGTGCATGCAAACATTATATGCCACAGTACAGCGGAATGCTAGGGCTAAGATGTGGGAGTGGGTGGGTGAGGGAGCAGGGCGGGGGATGGGGGGGTATAGGGGACTTTCGGGATAACATTTGAAATGTAAATGAAGAAAATATTTAATAAAAATTGGAAAAAAGAAAAAAAGAAGTGGAATAATGAGAATTTGTTTAAAAATACTTATTAGTATTTTTACTTCATTATGGTATATAATATGTGATGATGTGATGATATTCTTTGGTATGTGTGTACAGGTTCATGTGTATACACACATGTGCAGGTAGGGGAATATATATATATATATATATATATATATATATATATATATATATATATATATATAT
>LR749498.1:99367-134563 GCA_902729485.2 Mus minutoides | reverse complement strand
GTGGATTTTTTCACAGATTTAAACATGGATGAAATGCTTCCATTAATTTTTTGTTATTATCCTCAGGGTTGTTCACATTTTCTGATTTTCTTTCTCCAATATTTTGAGTCTTTTGGCTCATGTCTCAACTGTTGGTCAAATGTGCAGCTGTCACTACTCAGAGAAGTCTTTGCCTCAGTCGCCTAAATCTGGACTATGGAAAACTGGAAGAAGAATGTATTTATATGCAAATTTTGTTCTATGTATTATGGTCATAGTAATGTTTTGTAGATAGTTGGATATATAATCGTGGACTTAGAAAAGTCAGGGCTTAGAACCAAATGTCTAGGAGTCACGTTTTTTGAGAAGTGATTAAAGACAACACAATATCACAATGTGGTTACCTGGGGAGCTTGAAAAAAAAAAAAGAACTTCACAACCCTATTTTCAATAGACCTGTCCATGGCAGACAGAGAAAATGAAACAAGGGGAAAGGCAGGATCACATGCAAGTACATTAAGCAACATTACTGGATGATTTAAGAAAGCAATAGTTGAAAGAAGAAAGTTTTTAGAGGCGAGACACTAAACATCAGATTACAGAGTCTAGTGAATTTATTTTTATGAGGCTACTGGTGCCTTTCATCAGATGAATAGGGGAGCTTAAATTGTTCAGGCAAACTGCCCCCAAATCATAGTGGGTGAGGAAATTCAAACCCTGTTAGTCAGATTCCAAATATTATTATATCCTGGGCACTGTGCCGTAGTGATTGATCGACTGTACTGTCGTTCCCATGGCAAATTGCTAGCCATATTGTCCCTGGAGCTTTAATCACTCTAATGACATCATGGCTAGATGCAATATAGAGCCTACTTGAAAGTCCCCATTGCCTGCAACAGAGATGAAGTTTTTACACCCCTGTCCACACATGAAGTGTTAGCAAAGAAGCCAGTGTGTCTGGGTCTCTGATATTCATAACATTTGCTTTGAAGGTGAATTCCTTAGTCACAGCTGCCTTTGGATAAACTAGCAAGGAGTGAAGGAAGGATTTCACTCAGTAATTTACTGTCATATGCAGCTGCTGATTCTCTTGCCAAAAATAATCAAACCCTTTTCTCAGTACCCAGCTATATTAGATAGTTTCTTGTATGCATATGACATCTGATAAAACCTACTTAATTAAGGAAATATTTATTTTGAATTGTACTTGTAAGGGTACGGTCCACCATGATAGTGAAGCCCTGGCAGCAGCACCCTGAGGCAGCTGGTTACACTGCATCTGTCATCAGGATGCAAATGGTGGTGAATATCAGTGCTCAGTTTACTCTCCTTATATTTAACCTGAAGCCCTAGCTCTTAGAATAGTGTCACCCCCACTGAGAGTGGCTCTCCGCATTCCAATTGAGCTTATCTGGACTCTCCATTATAGCTGTATCCAGTGTTTTGTCTCCTGTGTGCTAAGAAATACTATCATGTGGGGGAATTGATATTAACCATCATACCACACATAGTTTTAAAACATCTTGTGGGCAAACGCACCTGGTATAAATGGAAACCGGTGGCACTAGCTATGCCAAGGAGAAAGTTTGGCCAATTCTACACTCTTGAGTTCTGATCTATTTATGACTATAGAGGTCAAGGATTGGAAGAAGAAAACAGCAGGTGTTTAACTGGAAAGCCATAGTACTAAATAATTTTCAACAAATGGCATGCCTGATTTTTCCAAATAATTATTTTTCTAAATTTAACTTAAGGTAGAAACTCTCTCTCCTGTCTACTCGAAAATGATGCTTTCTGTGGGGATCATCTTTTTTTTTTTTTTTTTTTTTTTCTGTCCACATCTTGTCATTTCTCTATTCATTTGTTGGCTTATTTCAGAAGCACGGTCTTTGCTTATGGTGCTTCTTTGCACAGAGACAACCTGTTCTTCCTACTCTGAAGAGATCTATCCTGGACAGTATCATTGTTCTTGACACCCAGCTTGAACCATTTTCATTTTATTTTTGCCTGATGTTCAGCCCTTGCATGTTATATTGAAATTACCCATTATCCCTTTAAGTAAAGACTCTTAGTTAAGGTAAATATTTTGTATGTGGGTTTATCCCATATACATAGGTGTTCAACTGGTAACTGTTTGCAAACAAATGAAAGGTCCTAAAAGGAAAATTTCCCATTATCTGTGTCTGCCTCCTCAGAATATATAGGAAGATTCACATTCAGCCTATTCTGGGTATTTTTCTACCTAAAGCCGTGATATAATTTTTCAACTGTCTTCACAAATTCTCTTTACTCTTACATTTTGGGATTTGCTTGATTATGTACTTCTGAACAGATAAAGCTTTAAGTCTAGTAAAAGATTGAAAATCACACTTCACCTTTCCTGGGAATTTGTTTAGGAACATATATTTAGCTCTTTTCTGTTATTGTGATAAAACACTAGCCCAGATCAACTTATGGAAGAAAGCGTTTATTGAGATGACACTTCTGTAATGCATTTGTTTATTTACATTTCATTAAATGAGAATCAACCTATTCATATTTGAACAGTTCAAATGTTCTGATATTGGTGATGTTGGAAATGTCAAGGGTAGATCACTCACAGACTTTACACATATGTCTTTGACACTGAGTAAATATCTTCCCTGTGAGCCTATGTATGTGCATGTACTGGAGAAGGAGACTATACACAGGCATCCTGTCAGTCTCCTAGAGCGTCCAGGGAAATCACTCCCAACTTTTAAGAACCTGCTTTGTTCTCTCTCTCTCTCTCTCTCTCTCTCTCTCTCTCTCTCTCTCCTTCTCCCTCCCTCCCTCTCTCCCTCCTGTGTGTGTGTTTGTACTTTAAGCTATAATTTCAACAGGAAGGCCAAGAAGATGCCTTGTAATTATATGTTGCCTGAAAAAATGTCTAGATTACACCTATCATATAGAAACTTAATGAACTCTCAAGAAGTAGATGATTTTTATATTTACATCTTGATTAATTTGACCGTGTTTCTTAGCAAATTAATCAGGAAGCAGTTAACCTGTGTGCCCCATGTTTGCCTGAAGGGCATATACAACCAGAGACAATGGTCAAAGTCTTTCTAATTGGGCCACTGAAATGTATTGAATCTGTTTTCCAAAGGAAAAAAATAAAAGCAAATTCCCTTGTAGGTTTGGCTTATACCTGATACTTTAAAATCTCATTTATGTATAATAAAGAAGGATCCTCTCATGGAGAGTTCATTGAGGTCTCCCTTGTGAAACCTCAGAGAACCAAGACCATGGTCTAATGAGGAGTAGGTTTTCCAGGGAAGCTTGTCTTGCTCAGTGCGAGAGTTCAGATGTGCAGTTAGTGTTTGAAAAGCTTCCCAGATAGGAAGAGAGACATTCAGAGAAAAGTCATTGAGCCTTGAATAATTTTACCACCACCAACAGAGACAGAAAATGGCCATCTATTTATATTTCTAAGAATTATTCTTTTTCATTGTGTTCATAAAATGTGGATACTTGAATGGCTAGATGAAATGTCATCTTTAAATATTTAATACTGTTGGGTTTCCAACTTGTAAAGAAGAAAAAAATGAAGAAAAAGGAAATGCTTTCTGTGGAAATTCTTTGAATTTTTGATGCCTGCTTCCTTTGCTGAAGACAGTAAGTGGTTCTTAGCAAATTAATCAGGCTGTTACACACTATGCTTTCTGATTAGCCTTTGTCACTCCTGTCACCTGGGATCCTTTTCATGAATGTGTGGGATCCCTTTTACCAATTGTGTGTGTGTGTGTGTGTGTGTGTGTGTGTGTGTGTGTGTGTGTGTGTGTGTGTGTGGTAGGTATTGGATGTTGGCATATCTTTATTTCTCTCTCTAGCACTACCCTGTGGATGCTTCTACTTTTACAAAGAGCAGGGTTTAGAAATACTATGTTACATCTCATCATAGGTTACTATGTATGCCTCCTATTAGGACATCAGATTAATTGCTCAAGATGATTTTTTCCTTTTTATTTCTTCTTCTCTCATATATTACATTCCTCCACTCCTTCTTCTTTTCCCAGATTCACCCCCCCCAACTTCTCTTCCCCTCAGAAAATAGAAGGCCTTCCGGGGACATCAACAAATAGGGCATAACAGCTATAATAAGACCAAGTACATATTCTCATATCAAGGCTAGACAAGGTAACCCAGTAGGAGGAGATGGGTCCCAAAGGTAGACAAAAGAGTCAGGGACAGTCCCTGCTTATACTGTTAGGAGTCCTACGAGAACATTGAGCTACACAGCCATAATATATATATTCTACATCAGACCCTTACAGGTTCCCTGATCTCTGTGACTTGCTCAAGATGTAAAGATCATAAATCTTAAAATCAGAAGTCAGATCAGGTGACTTTCCAGACTGTTGTTATGCTAAGAACTCCATGTGGGCATGGTTTTCTGTTAACTGGGAGCAGTATATAATTATATTGTTAAACTGTATCCATCAATCTCTAAGTCTCAAACTTAATGCATTTGGGGCATGAAGAATGCTGTTTTGGTGACCAGGATCCCTTCTTTCAGCACTCCCAAATCACTAGGAGGTATTTCAGGCTCAGTGAAAGTTGGTCTCAAAATTCTCTTATCAGTTGGTAGAAGATTTGGACATCAGTTGCAACATCTCTTCAAAGTTGTTCCTAATGATTATATTGTCAATGAAAGACTATCCCTTTTGGCTGAGGTGGTAGCAATGCCCGCTAAACCCCAGCTGGGAACATGAGTAGACCAGTCTCAATTCATAGTCTATGCTCTATGTTTGGACAAGTCACATCCATGTATCATGGTCTGTGTTATCTTTCTAAACAACTCAGCCATCAGACCACATCTGACTGCTATGGGTTCTAAAAGATGTTATGTTGTGACACTGACTGGCTTACTTAACTTTTCGGGGATACAGGCTCCTCCTTACTTTTAAAATTCAGAGATTCAAAGGATATTTTCTAAAGTCTACCCTAACTCCAAAATTCTATTTTATATGATCAAGTGAAATGAAATCTAAATGCAAGAGGCTATAATATCAAGTACCCTAGTTAGGGTTTTACTGCTGTGAACAGACACCATAACTAAGACAATTCTTTTAAGAAAAACATTTAATTGTGGCTGGCTTACAGCTTTAGAGATTCAGTCCATTATCATCAAGGCAGAAACATCGTAGGAATCAGGCAGGCATTTTACAGGAGGAACTGAGAGTTCTACATCTGAAGACTTCTAGCAGAATACTGGATTCCAGGTAGCTAGGATGAGGGTCTTAAAGGCCACACTGACAGTGAAAAACATTCTCCAACAGGGCTACACCTACTGCAACAGGGCCACAACTTCTAAAAGTGTTCCTCGCTGAGCTGAGCATATATAAACCATCACATCAAGAAAGATGATTTTACAATAGAGGTAGATTGTAAGTTTTATATCAGTTTGTCCATAAAAATTATTTATTATGACAGAATTCTTAATGCCACATTGTCCTCTGGGTGAAGGGAGTCAATAGGGAATGACTTTCATAATAATTCTATGATACTATTCATTTTCTACAATATCTTTAACATTTATGTAGTTGTGGCTATTACCATAAAGAAAGAGAAAGGGGGAAGAGAAAGATAGAAGAGAAGAAATGAGATACTGCTGAGTGAGTCTAAGATGAAAGATGTTTTGTTAGTATACTTTTCTCTATAGTTAAATGGGTGCACCTCTTACTGGACTATTATGCCCAGTACTGAACTTATAGTTAAATGGGTGCTGCCTCTTACTGGACTATTATGCCCAGGACTGAACTTATAGTTAAATGGGTGCTGCCTCTTACTGGACTATTATGCCCAGGACTGAACTTATAGTTAAATGGGTGCTGCCTCTTACTGGACTATTATGCCCAGTACTGAACTTATAGTTAAATGGGTGCTGCCTCTTACTGGACTATTATGCCTAGGACTGAACTGACTTTCACTACTTTACTTTTGGATTTGTGCTTCGGTCTTCATGTAATACAAAGCTTTGTGGTTAAGGTGATTACTCTCAGGATTGACTTCTTGATTTTGGGCTTTGGTGATCAGATTGACCGGAAGCTCTGCCCCTCCCACCCTTCCACCTTTCCTTTGTTGTTCTCTGGTTTTCTTTTTCCTGTCCATTACAATCCTGGAGTTTATCCTGCCTTTGACTCAGTCTTGAGGGGGATCCTGCATGTGCCCATGCAGGGAAGCAAACCAAGAAAAGGAAATGAATTCTATTCAGATTGACTTTGTCAACTGCTATCAGACTGGGGAGTCTGATGCCAAGCAGTTCACTGCCAGCAAATTTAAAATACAGTACATTTTAGAAAAAAGTTTCCCGGCTGCAATACAATCCCTAGTGCACAAGAAAATGTAATTAAACCAAACCCAGCTCAGGGTACAAGTCATTTCTTCCAAGAAGATGAGTTCAGGAGATAGGGTAACTATATTAGCTTAAGGGCCTAGGGAAGGATCTTGCCTGGCTTTGGTCTTATAGATAGTATAGAGGTCATTTGGATGATTAGCCATGTCTAGTCCTGATCATGGAAACTTGGGGGAGCCTCTGGCTGTCAAGGTCACTTAAATTACTAGCCATCACCCTCCAGTCCTGTTTGAAGGGCTTGATATGGCCTGGCCCAATAGATTACACAGACCACCAAGCTGTTGCTCACCTCCAATTCCCAGGCTTCTGGATGGAAGAACAGTTATTTTCTCCTTTTGGGAGTCACGCCTATGAGATTAATATTCCTGGTTTTCTTGGATATCTGTGGGTGCAAGGAACTTTGAGCTGGGCTCTCAAAACAATTTTATTCTACATATATCTTTTGTGAAAATCAATGAAGGATGTGAGACCAGCTATATATTCCAGCTTCAGCTCCTAGTGGGTATCCAGAGAATAGTTGTATTAGGAGAGAGATGGTATAAGGAGTGGCTATACTGAAGTTATTCCTCTCCTGCCCACTCCTGCCTATCCCTGCCCACTCTGTTCATTCCTGTCACACCCTTCCCACTCCTGCCCACTCCTGTTCATCTCTGCCCACTTCCACCTATACCTGATCACTCCTGACCACTCTTGTGCACTCCTGTCCACTCCTGCTTTTCTTTGTACTTCTCATGCCCTGGCTTTGGAATTTATTATCATACCAGCCTCGCCCAGAGCACTAAGAAGCAGAACCATTTTAACAGTTAACTCAAGTACCACAGTAATCCCTTCATAAATCCTAGCCCAGGAGGTGTGAGCCTTCTCCCTTCCGAGGATGGGATTAAGCTCTGTTCAATGACAAGAGGCATATAAATCAAAATATAAGTTCTGAATATTATTCAATGAATATCAGTCAAGTGTCCTCTAAGCAAGCCTTCTGGCTAGAGGGAATTTTCATACATTCTTGGTAGATTAGCACCCTTATCTCCTCTGATAATCATGTTTTAATTTTCCACCAGGACACTGTTTTCAAACTTTTTGGTATAACTTATCATATAAATGTCTTTAGCACTGTGACCTAGTAAATACAGCAGACAGGCAATAAACCTTTCGTAAAGTAATACAGTTGGTTGCTCTCTCACATATTTTTCCCTCTTGTTTTCCTCTTTCCATTCTGGCCTTTTCTAGTTTCTCCACCAATGAAGAAAACAAAATTCAAAGGAATACTTGGTTACAATTCACCGTGTTGCTTTCACAATTTCCTTAATTATGTTCTCCATTGTAAGAAAAATTACCCACATTGCCCTCTTCCCTTTGTGCTGGAAACCTGGTTGAACTGTCAGAATTTATAGATGGAAGTGTAAAGTATATTGACTGACACAACTTTGAGGGTTGGCTTGGTGATTCTATATATTCAAATGCTATCTGTATCCCAAGATTTGTTGCCCCAAGAACAGCAAGTTCCCATGTACACCAGCTTTTGTTGTATAAAACTTATATGCACATATCCTTGGTTGGTTAATAAAGGTGCTGACAGCCTTTGGCTGGGCAGAAGAGAGGTAGGCAGAGCTTTAGTTTCTGGGCTTGGGGTCTCAGGCATGGACCATGAAAGGAGAGCAAGGAGAGGAAGAAGAAGGAAGTTGCCATGGGGTATGGACTATGAACACATGGCAAAAAGGAAGCTTGCCTACATGGAACAGAAATAGCCTAATTGGAACAGACACAAATATTTATAAGGATTTTGGCAGGGAAGCAGACAAGATAGCTTAGAGGGTTGATATCTCCTCATCTCTAAGATTTTAAAGCTTATTATAAATCTAAATTGTCCCTGTGTCTTATTTGGAAAATAGTAGGTTAAGGAATAATGGCTGCCCTAATAATTTCCACCGTTAATTAATATAGACAGCCCGTTAATAATCATTTTATATACAATAGCATGAAATGCTGCTTTGGTGTATGGAAAATGTTCAGATATATGAACTTCAAGACCATTCTCTCCCTTCTAATCTTTGTTTTGGGAAGTCATTTTACCTTTATGTAAGTGCTGAGGTGATGGGATCATAGTCTGAGGTTTCCATTAGCATCTCTCACAGAGACAATGCATGTAACAGTCTCTGAAGGCATCATCTGAGACAGTGTCCAGTGAGACCTGAAGCCAGGAAGCCTAGTTTTTCCCATTCCCAGTGTAAGAATTAACTTGTTTAATATCAAGTTGAACCATCGGGAAACAGTGAGGGAGAGAAGGCGTGCTAGTTAGTTTTCGTCAACTTGCCACAAACTAGAGCTACTTGGGAAGGTACACCCCCACTGGAAGAATTTGCTGTACCAGATTAGCTTATGGGTATGCCTGGGAACATAAATCATTCACTTCTTAATTAGTGATTGTCGTGAGAATGTTCTATACACTGTAGGCCAAGCCAGCCCTGGCCAGGTGGTTCTGAGTTTTATAAGAAAGCAGGATGAGTAAGCCTTTGAAGAAAGCCAGCAAACGGAGTTCCATCATGGTCTCTTTTTCAGATACTGTCTCTTGGTTTCTGTGTGAGTGTCTATCCTGACTCCCGTCAATGAGGAATTATGTCAGAAAAGTGCAAGCCAAATGAACCCTTTCCTCTTCAAGATGCTTTTGGGTTTGATACAGGGGGGCCCAGGCCACTGGGGCCAGTGCCATCCCTGGGCAGGTAGGTCTTAGGCATATACAAGAGCAAGTTGTATAAGCCAGTGAAAAAGCTAGTAGGAGTATTCCTCCATGGCCTCTGCTTCACTTCTTGCCATCAAATTCTTCTTTGAGTCATTCCCTGACTTTCTTTCATGAACTATATTTTGTAAGATGAAATGAAGTCTTTTCTCCAATAAGTTGGTTTTATTTTCTGTTTATTACATCAACAGAGAAACCTAAGGAACTTCATTAAAAGTAAAAGTAGGAGAGATAGGAGAGAGAGGAGAGGAGAGGAGAGGAGAGGAGAGGAGAGGAGAGAATGAATCAGTTGCCATGAGAGGAATGTGGTAGAGTAGGGAAAGAAGAGCCTTCAGAGAAATTTAGTTTTTATAAGTTTTCAGGGACTAGGGAAGTTTTACACCACATTATTTACTATGGGATGACATATGTGATGAAGAGCATGGATGAATCAAGTAACATTAATTAAGAGTTGTTCACCACAACTCCAAGGATAGCTTAACTCCCTATGCTACACTAAGGAGAGCTGCTCGTAGCTGTGTGCGTGTGTGTGTGTGTGTGTGTGTGTGTGTGTGTGTGTGTGTGTATGGAACCTGGTTTGTTTTTTAGAGTGACTACTGTCTTAAAAAGGCATGCTGTGATCTATAAAAAGAGGATTCCCTACTTCCTTTCAGTGACTGGTGTATGCCACACATTGGGGATATTTCATGTGGTGTGACTGTCAAAAACTACTTCAGTGGAGAAGATCCCACCTTATATAATAGAGTGCCATGGTGAAGGGAAGTTAACTGAATATGGAAGATGATGCACACAATAATATATAATGATAGAATTAAATCCATTTGGTGGATTTCAAAGTTGATGGTTTATGTATCTTGTTATTATTTGGTTTTGGACTCCAGGACAAGGGACTAAGGTGCATATTTTACATATCAAGACAGACCTAGCCTCTAGGTTCTCCCAATCTCCCTCAGTCTCTACCTGGTGTATACTGCCCCTAACCCTGAACTTTCCAGCCAAGAGGCTGGACTGCCCTTCCCTTAGATGTTCTTCCTTATATAATTCAGACATTTTGGTCTCCTTGCTCTCTCTTCTCTTCTTTCTGCATACATGCTCTTTTTCTCTTTCCCTCTCCCTCTTCTCTCCCTATGATGACTTCTTTAGTCTCAGTCCTTGGGGCCAAGGAAGTCACCCAAGAGCAGCCTCCCAATAAACCTGAATTTAATATAATCTAATCTGGCTTGAATTGGTTCATTTCAATGGCAGAAAAATAACCTATTAGTTATCTCCGAGTAATGGCCTTTACTAGATTGCTATAGAAACAATGATTTTATGCAAGTGGTGTTAATAGTTCATGGAAAGTGGCCCCATATAAGGGAACATTGGCCCACTGGAAAAAAAATACAGTGAACATCTGTGGGTTTCCTTGGAATTGCACAAGGAGTTTGCTTATGTGGTAGATCAGAAGTCTGGAGGGCTGAGACAACTATGGCATTTCTTCTTTTAAGATAATTTTATTTTATTTTTAATTAAAGAGAGGCTATTTTATGAGGCTAGAAAATGCTATCCTTTCCCAAGGCTGAAGGGATAATCACTTTCACCTTCAATTATGTATCTCCCTAAAGAATGAACAATATTTAATGAACTCCAGGTGCATACCTTATGAAAAAAAATCTTTCATTTTACCAACATGTGCCCTCTAAAAGTAATTTTCTTCATTGTAAGGTGGGCTGCCAGTTTTGTAGTGTTGCATGTGTGTGTGTGTGTGTGTAGGGGTTGGGGGGAGGTGAGGAGAAAACTATTGTTTCTCGTTTAATTTTCAGCTTTATAAAAGCTTATGTCTCCATTTCCCCCCAAAACATCTGTTAAACTACAAAGCTGATTCAAGCAAACAAAGGAACTTGAAAGAGAGACCAAATGCTCTTGTCTCCAAGAAGACATATTTAGCCTGGCTCTAATTGACATTCATATGCATTCAAAAGAAATTAAAGCTGCACAAAAGCAACCCAGCACAGGAGGCTGGAGCTCTCCTGTTCTGAAGCATTTCAGAGTTCAGTTTCAGGCAGAGAAGGCCTGCAGAGCCTGCTTCTATTAGTTGTATCTGGAGCTCAGTAAGGCAGTAAACAACTTACAACTTTCTCTGGTGCTATTTTTTACCCCTTTTGGTACATCCCAGAGAAAAATTAAAGAAGAATTTTCTACTACCATAGATACCATTCTAAAATTGTCTTCTCTTCTAGAGGTTTTATAACATCCTCCTAAGCCTTTTATGGCACTTATGACTGTCAAGAATTATTTGTTGACTTGTGTATATTGTTCATCTCCAAATTATAGCACTGATTCAAAAAGAGTAGGGGTAGTGGCTATTTTTCCATGTTGTAGATCTTAGTACCTTGCCCATCATTAATGTTCAATGAATAATTTTCAATACATACACATATAAGTGAGTAGATTTTCTCTTCCACAATAATAGAATTTATAGTCCAGGCTTGCTGGAACCTTAAGTTAACAGTACACTTCAATTTTCTTAATCTGTTCTTTGACAACAAAAGTTCTGGCTGTGGTACACTGATTTGTGATTTTTAATTTTGGTGTATATTATACTTGCTGCTTCATGTTTAGCTGCTGAAAACAACTCTTCCCATTTTTGGACTATCCAGGGTTGCAAAAATAAATATTCTATAACCTAGTGTTTATGTTCAAAAGTCATGTTTAGGTTTGTTATGCTATGACTTCTAAAACTAATGGAGGAGCTAAAAAGGCAACTTAGCATTAAGATCACTGGATGTCCTTCCAGGGAACCAGGGTTCAGTTTCCAGTACCCACACAGAAGCTCATACATAGCCTTCTGTAACTCCAGTTCCAGGGCATCCAACACTGTCTTCTGGCCCCTGAGAGTACCAGGCTCACACATGGTACACAGACAAGCAAAAATCTTATGCTTTGAACATTAAAAAAAATGGTGGAAAGGTAGAAAGGTAGGTGAGATAAATTGTCCCTCAGATGAGCATCATTAGGAGAGCTTTAGCACCATGAACACAGGCTGTAAGTAATAGCTATCATGGATAGTGTGATGTGAGTCCTAAAAAGAAACAACTTTCAATTTAGAGAACTAAGCCCCTTTGGTTCTATAGGTTTGGGGACATACAGGGAATTCCACACTGTGTGACCTAGCCTACCACCTAGGAACAGTAGGCAGGGATGTCTTTGGATGGCTATGAAGAGATTGGATAGGCAGTTGTAAGTGAGCATTGGTGGATGGGAGGATTGGGGATGGGAGTAGGGAGGTAGCAATTGCGGATGGGAAAGGAGAACACAAGATCACAGCCGTTTTGTTTGTTTGTTTGTTTGTTTAGCGACCTTTGTTCAGAAAGGGAGAGGCTGCAGGGGGAGAAGACAGCCTGATCTCTGAGAGAAGGAGCCCCAAAAGCTGGAAAACCTGTAGCTCAGCTTGTCTAAGAAACAAAAGTGAAAATCAAATTAGGTACTGTCAGCCTAATTTTCCATTCCAGTCCTTTTCTTATCTGATTGAGATGACCCATTTGGTTAAGTGTTTGTGACATAAATATGAAAACCTAAATTCAATCTCCAGAACCCATGTTTTAAAGGAAAATTAAAAGATAGATAGATAGATGATAGATGATAGATAGATAGATAGATAGATAGATAGATAGATAGTTAAGATGATAGTTCAAACAACCAATCAAAATCAAACAAAAGCCAGGTCCTTGATCAAGGAAGAGAAGAGAAAAGGGTACCCATTAGTTTTCTAGCACATTTCACAAGATAACTTTCTTGCACATATTGGGGTAAGGACAGAATGGACAAGGTTGCTGAAGCAGCCTAGAATCCTGGTGGGAGGTGATGTGTCTTTTGGAGGCAGAGTCTTATGCATTCTAGAGAACAGCCATTCAGAGACTTGTGGGAGGTTACACAAGTATCTATTGACCACCCAAAGCAATTTTGGTCCTTGGGATAAACCAAAAGAGAAAGCTAAGAATCCAAATATTCATACTAAGCGGGCTTGAGTAAGGAAGAGCCCAGATAACCTGGCTGTGTTACTAACTGAAGACAAAGGCTGGACTTCTGACACATCAATGCCGAAGCAGCCTCAGAGTCAAGAAACCAAAACCCTTGGCCTGAAGACACATAAGGACAAGTCCATAGCCATCAAGCTAAAAGCCAACACAGGAGGTAGCCATAAGTCTGTGACTTAAGTGTTCTTTTTCCATTATAGCTTCTGCATTGGCAGTTATTTAAATTTTGTGGAGATTTGAACCAATATATGGATAGAGAAGAGAGAGAATAAAATTTGAGAGTGATTTAAAAAATCTGAATGCAGCTATGCTATAAACTGGAATTGACTGAGAAGTGCTTAAATGGGAAGAAATTTACCTGAATGCAGCTTGATATCAGTTTTCTACTATGAGACAGAAATGGGATCTTAATGACAGAAATTATATTTGACTATAGAAAAATAAGTTACCTTTTTGCATATATCAGTTTGTGATTATAAATTGGAATCCATATTATATTCTGAGCAATTTAATTTCTTTTATGATTTCAATTCCTGATTATTTCTTTTTGAAGGAAAAAAAAAACTACTGTCACTTATATGTATGTCTCCTGTCTTTTTCTGAAGCATTCATCATTCAACCAGAACAGAGATAGTTGCTCAAACAACACTGGAAAATCAAGAGGAAAAGAATTGCTTATTCACTATAGTTACAGATATTTCTCACCTCTGTCCCTGTTTTCTGCCATTGCTTAAGCTGTATTTCTCTCACCTGAAACAATTTCTTCCTTCTCCTGAATCAAATACTATTGATCAGAGCTTTGCTTGGATCACACCCACTCAGTGCAGTTTTCCTCTTCTTCAAGGTCTTATTATATGCCCCTCCCCTGAATGCTTGGAGGATGAGCAGTCTACACTTAAAAGAACTGAATGATAAAAATGGCCAGTCCTCATTATTCACCTAATGATTTTTCTCTTCCATTATTAATTAGACTTTGAACTTCACAAAAATCTTTATAAAACATTAAATAGAAAGTATTGGTTAAGTGGATAAGAATCACTGATTCAGATTAAGAATGAAGAGGATTTATATCTTAAAGTAGTGCTAGGTGGTAACTCCTACCTCTTAGCCAACTGCTTTCAAAAGATGCTACCCAAATAGACATATCCTGGATCTATAGTAAGTTCAAAGATGCTTTGGTCAATTTTATTCATTCATTTCTTTCTTTCTTTCTTTCTTTCTTTCTTTCTTTCTTTCTTTCTTTCTTTCTTTCTTTCTTTTGTTTTTGGAGGTTTTTAAAAAACGTATTCTTCTTTCATATATTATTTTACCCCAATCATAGTTATCCTCCATCCTTTCCTCTCAGTCAGTCCCCCATCTGCCCTCTCCCCAACATCTATCCCTCCCCTGTTCCACTTTAGAAAGGGCAGGCCTCCCAGAGATATCAACCCATATCAAGTTGCAATAAGAGCAGGAACATTCCCTCATATTAAGGCTGGAAAAGGCAATCCAGTAGAAAGAAACAGATTCCCAAAGCAAATAAAAGAATCAGAGATGGCCCTGTTCCCACTATTAGGAATCCCATAAGAATACCAAGCTACATAACCATAAATATATGGGAAGGACCCAGGTCACACCCA
This sequence comes from Mus minutoides, assembly GCA_902729485.2. Lineage (NCBI taxonomy): Eukaryota > Metazoa > Chordata > Mammalia > Rodentia > Muridae > Mus > Mus minutoides. The sequence continues at coordinate 119,839 of LR749498.1, read as the reverse complement.
CATAGGCTCCCTCGTTATCACTTCAGTCTCTGTGAGCCCCTGTGAACCCTGGTTAGTTTATTTTGTGGGCCAGCTTCTTGAGGTGTTTTAACTGCTCTGGCTTCTAGAATCCTTCTTCATCTTCTTCTGCAGGATTCCCTAATCTATGCCTAATGTTTGATTGTGAGTCTCTGCTCCTTTCAGTTGCTGAATTAAGTCTTTCTAATCACAATTATGCTAGACTCTGGTTAAAAAATATAGCAGAGTATCATTAGAAACTATTTCATCGACTTTTCTGTCACTCATAATTGGTTCTGTCTTAGGTCTCTAGGATATCCAGCTTCTGATTTCTGCCCTCCAGCCAGTATCAGGCATGGGTTCCCTCTTGCCGCATGGGTTGCAAGTTGGACCAGTCATTGGTTAGGCACTCCTACAATTCTGTGCCACCTTTACTCCAGCACTTCTTGAATGCAGGACAATTTGTAGATGGTTTTGTGGCTGAATTGTTGTCCCAATTCCTGCAATGGCAGCCTTGCCTGGTTACAGAAGATGGTGGCTTCTAAGGAATGTGATACTAGTTAGATGCTTCTACTACTGAACAGAGTTTACATCCCTAGTTCATGTGACTTTTACCTCTGATTCTAACAAAGATGTATCAATGTACTAATTCTAGGCCTTGTCCCTTTCTATCTCTTCTCCCTAGTTAGACCACTTATGGGTGTTAGCTGCAAGGGAAAAGGGACATATTGAGACTAAAATCCCTTTGTAGAATTGGAGCTATCAAATAATATTGACAATGCAGTTGCTGGGATCACAATCCCCAGGTGTTAGGCTCTTTTCAGGGCATCACATATTGACCTGATTGAAGTAGTGAGGAATTGAAAAATGGTCAATGTACTGGTTTTGTGTGTCATCTTGACACAAGCTGGAGTTATCACAGAGAAAGGAGCCTCCCTTGAGTAAATGCCTCCATGAAATCCAGCTGTAAGGCATTTTCTCTATTATTGATTAAGGAGGGGAGGGCTGAGCCCATTGTGGATGGTGCCATCCCTGAGCTTGTAGTCCTGGATTTTATAAGAAAGGAAGCTGAGCAAGCCAGGTGAAGCAATCCAGTAAGCAGCATGCCTCCATGGCCTCTGCATCAGCTCCTACATCCAGAGTTCCTTCCCTGTGTGAGTTCCTGTCCTGACTTCCTTTGACAATGAACAACCCTATGGAAGTGTAAGCTAAATAGACCCTTTCTTCCCCAATTTGCTTCTTGGTCATGATGTTTTGTGTAGGAATACAAACCCTGACTAAGACATGCAGACACACATATACATGGACAGAAAAGCTGGGAATTGGGTGGACTGTGCTCTCTGATTGAGAAGCTGCATTGCTCTGGAAACTAAGAATTTATTATATAATTGAAAGGGAAGGTGGTGTTATCAGAAACAGATGAATCAAGGAAGCAGGTTTAGCTAATGTCTGTAGGAGCAATCTCTTCAGGGAAGCAGTTGTCAAGCATATACATCAGAGGGGAGAAAGCTAGGGAGGATATTTTCAGCAAACACTGTTATTATTTACAATAGACCCCTTAGGAAGGCTCTGCCATCCCTCTAGTCTTATCAAGGGAAGGAAGGCTTTCAAATTCCCAAGAAGCTGAAGCACTGGGCACCTTGACATAGCTGAGCCCATGTCAAACAATATATCCGCATTCAAGACTTAACTCATTCTCTACACTTAGGTGTATAAAAGTTGTACTGAGGTTGAAATTTGAAGACTAGAATGAAATATTATTTTCTTTCTGGTCTTTAACTCGAGTCTCAGGCATTTGGTTCTCTTCTGGCCCAGATGACTTCTGATGTCCTACCTATCTACTTAGTAATCATTTATTGGCATTTGCAAGTTAGATAGTCTCTCAAATCTCTTTCTGTAGACATCTAGATGGATGATGGAGATGGATTGTACCTATTGTTTGTCCATCATTTCACCTCAGTGCGTGGATACTTCATTCTTCCTGTGAATAGGAAACAAAATACCCATGTAAGGAGTTACAGAGACAAAGTTTAGAGCTAAGATGAAAGGATGGACCATACAGAGACTACCCCACCAGGAGGGATCCATCCCATAATCAGTCATTAAACTCAGACACTATTGCATAGGACAGCTAGTGCCTACTTAAGGGACCCTGATATAGCTGTCTCATACAGAAGTGGATGCTCATAATCATCTATAAGATGGAACACAGGCCCCACAATGGAGAAGCTAGAGATAGAACCCCAGGAGCTGAAGGGGTCTGCAACCCTAGAAGAGGAACAACAATATGTACTAACCAGAACCCCCAGAACAGGTGTTTCTAGCTCTACATGTAGCAGAAGATGGCCTAGTCGGCCATCATTGGGAGGAGAGGCCCCTTGGTATTATAATCTTTATATACCCCAATACAGGGGAATGCCAGGGCCAAGAAGTGTGAGTGGGTGGGCAGGGGAACAGGGTGTGGGGGGGAACTTTTGGGATAACATTTGAAATGTAAATTAAGAAAATATCTAAAAGAAAAAAAGAACTGCATTGGTACATTGGCAGATTCTTTGATGGTCCCACTTTAATATCAATTCTTCAAGTCTGAGATTTTGTTTATTAATGTTTGTTTTCTTTCTTCATTTTCTTGTTCTTATTGCCGCTGTCTGTTTTAATTTCTTTTTGCATAGGTGATATTGATCAAATCTCTAGCATTTACTATACTCAGTCGAATGCCATCTCTATTGTGTCTTTTGCTTGCTTGAGAAAGTCTGCTAGCTATTGAGATAATACAAAAAGTGTTTTTCCACTTTCAACTTCAGCTGTTCTTCCCTTTCCATTACTTGCATCTGAAGCAGTTGCTTATATCTGAAGGCATTTGTTCCCCTGCCTCACAATAATGATGTGATGGTTTGGATTGGCAGTGAGTGGGGGCAATTCAAACCCCTCTTCAGGAGAGAGAGAGAGAGAGAGAGAGAGAGAGAGAGAGAGAGAGAGAGAGAGAGAGAGAGCTGTAGAGTTCAAGTTACTGGAATACATTGGTAATTCCTTGATTAGATAGGCACAGTTGTATTAGAAAGTAAGCGCCTGGGAATATTTCTGCTTGTCTATTACCTTGAACAAAGATGCTGATAACACCAAACATAGTCAGAGACTTCACCAAGTCCTTTTTAAGGAGCAGCCATGAACTCTGTAGGTGTTCCAAATCAACTATCCAATCTTTACTGACATATATAGAAATTGTTCTCTTTGGTAGACACTGCCCCTATGTTGAATCCTTTAAATTAAACTTCTCTCTTGAAACACATACATTTTTATTCTCATGCTTGAACTCTGTCTGGTTTATCCAAATGGGATCTATGAACTTAGAAAATGTTCAAGTCCTCAATGCTAAGATCCTGTTGGATTTCATGTCTGATCTCTACTGTCTGGCATTCTCCTGTCCAGGCTCAGGTGAACATTTTGAGGCCACGAATTAAAAGATGTGTGCTATTTTAGAATAATAATCAGAAGATTTCTTTGTTCTTGGTCAAAAAGCTTAGATTCTACTAGGAACTGAAAACCTGCTTAACAGTTGCTTAACTTTAAAGAAGGCATTGTCTGCAGTGAGAGGCAGTGAGTTCTGAGCAACATGGGGCTTAGGACACAAATTTAGGGTGGTGTTAGGAAATTAAGATCCTTTTGTCTTTATGTCTGACCATCTGCCCATGTAAGTTGTGTGTGTGTGTGTGTGTGTGTGTGTCTGATCTGAAATTCTGTCACCTTTCCTTTTTGCAGAGAGGACAGTGGTGGGAGAATGGGTCCCACAGATTTCCCATATATTCCACCCCTCAGAGATGAACCAGAGTGCTTCCTTTGAAGCTGAAAAAAGAAAATGGGAAATTGAGTTTTTAGATATTTCTTAGTTCTATAAGTAGAGGCTGGCAAGAGGGGAGGCAATTCCAGCACTCATTATGCAGATACATGGATCCATTACAATGCATGAGTTCCCCATGGCAAGCTGCTGCTCTCAAGCCCCACTCCGTAGCATTTATGTTACCGGCGAAATAGGCTGATTATGTATTGTTCATTTAAGTAGAGCCTTAAGTTCTTCATTATTTGCTTTCTATATTTGTACAGAAAGGAAATTTCATAAGTTCAAAGGGGGCAGAGAACAAAGCAGGCACACGCCAGCATACTTAGCCACTCATTCGGTAGCGTTTGAACTTTCCTGACGATCATTTAGCACGCAACAGTGATTCTCTTCTGTATTTTCACCACTTGCTACAAGGTCACCCTTGAAGAGCTACAAGGCAAAATTGCTGAAGTCTTTAGCACAGTGCCTTTACCCTCCTTCTTAATTAGCTGCTGGGAAGGAGTGGAATTGTTTTGCCATTCCTGTGTCCCCATTTAACTCATTGGGACTTGGCTCTGTCGGTGGAGAAAGGGCTGGGGACAGCTCTTGATGGCACAGTCTAATGAGGCTATCAGTAACATAGTGATGTGATTAGACCTTATAGCATCTCAGATATGTAAGGAGGCAACCTGCACAATGCTGTGAAAACTTAGAGCAAGAAAAGGGATTTAGAGATTGTGTTTTATTTAACTAAGATGAAAGTAGCTATCTTCCCATCAGGCACTATTTATGATTAATTAAGATAGATTTTTGCAAAGCAATCTAAGCTCTTTGTGCTCAAATAGAGGCATGCTAACAAGAGAGGACAATCACGAAGCTCAATCCGAACTGTAATAAGCCTGGCCTCAGCCCCACCAGCTAAATCTCATCTCAGTGACATTTAAGGTTTGGCACCCGCCCCCAATCCTCATCACAGATGCTAATAGCAAATCTACAGAAGTGGATGAAGGGGGTGCCAAAGCTTCAGCGATTCATATCTGTTTAGAAACCTCTCTTCCAATTTTCTGGAGATTTGCTAAGGGTGGATGAACATATGAATGACATGCGTGTGAATTTGAAGGAGAGGGAGGGAGAGATAGTATCACCACATTTCAAGGTGGGATTCAAACAAAATTAAAAATAAGGTGTGGGAAGGCAAGGGAGGCTACTGTCTGGATAGATGGAGGATTTACAGAGGATCTCTGTGAAGAAGCACAGTCACACATTCATTAACACCCGTGAGCACCTCTGATCACCACTCAGGGGAGGATACAATGGTCACATGAATGTGTTTTGAACCACTGATCTCATCATTCAACAGAGTAAATTATAGTGGCAGTGTAGTGGTGAACTTCTTGCTTAAAAATAAATTCCTTTTATGGATCACACCTTTTAGGTTTTTTTTAGGGATTTCAATAGATCATGTTTCCAATTCAGTCATTCATTTGTTAATCTGTGACATCATTTACTGACATAGAAATTATAGTCTTCTGGTGGACAGTGTACTTAATGCCTCTGTGTGGAAGTCTCTAGATTAAATCCTCTTTATTGAGAGGCACACTTCTTAGCCCATGCTAATTGTTTTGAGGAAAATGGAGAAAAAAAAAGATTCCTTTGTCCTTTATCCTTCAAAATATAGACAAGATTCTTTTGAATGTATTTTCTATATATTTATTGATTAAGAAGTATGTGCCACTTTGTTTAGTAAAGTTGGTGGATACATACTTGCTCTACTATTATTTCTGTTGTGACAATAACCCTGACCAGGTGCAACTCTGGAGCAGTAAGGATTTATTTGGCTTATAATTCCAATTCATAATCCATCATTGAGCTGACCCAGAAAGGGAATCTTCTGAAGATAGGCACTTGTGTTAATCTACACAACATTACCTCTGACCAAGAAACTCATTTCACAGCCAAAGATATATGGCAGGAACAATAACAGATACCGCTTGCTGTATGACAGACAATTTCCTGTTCAGCTAGTTTTCTTATATAGCTCAGGACTAACTCTGCCTAGAGGAAGTTACCATCCACAGTTTACTGGAAGCACATACACCATTTCACAGATGAAACAACTCAGAGATATGTCTACAGGGCAATCTAATCTAGATAATTCTTTCATTGAGATTCTATTCCTAGATAATTCTTTATTTCAAATGGACTGTTAAAGCTAACCAGGGAAATAGCAAGTATTTAGAAAGACATGTTCTGTCGGCATGAATTGCAAAAAAATATTCTATTTATCTTTCATTATTGTTGTTATTATTTATTTGGATAAGAGTCTTCTCATGCTAGACCACTGGCTTGCATCTCAACTCCTTATATTATTACAGAGGATTTTGCTGTATTGTCCAGGCTGGCCTTGGATTTCTGATCATCTTGCTTAAACTTCTGGGAGGGTAGCAGTACACATGTCTACTTATTTCTAATTTAGTTGAGGAAGAAGATGATGGAGCATCATGGTGTGGATGTAGTGAGAGGAGCCAGAGTCCTGCAGGAGAGACAGGAAGAGCCCTAACCAGAACCTGCTGGTAGTAGGGGGCAATACTGCAAACTTTCCAAGGCAAAGGGACAACAAAGCTGGTACTCAAATCACAAAGAGAAACTACAGAAGAGTGAGTAAATAAGGTTTGGATGGGAAAAGAAGGTTCTGGGACCATAAAAGACCCTATGGGAAAACTTGGAATCTAAAGCCATACAGATATTCCTAAAGCAAAAGACTTCCTTATGCCCGGACAGGGCAGCAGGATTTCTATTGAAGAGGAAATGTACCTTTAAGATCCACATCACGATTTGTTGGAACTATGTTAAGAGGTTTGGATGTAATCCTACAATATTTTTAAGTAGGTATGTACTTCAGTCAAATATGCATTTTTAGAATGAAAGAACCATAAGATGGGTGTGAATGGTGAGTGAAAATTAGCACCATGAGACTGCTTCAGAGATTGTCTCAGGTGAGAATATCGTCACGAGAAGCAAGACAGAAGCAGGTAGGATTCTTGCATTCAAGATCACTGAGAAACATTTAGCATTTGCAAGTCATAGCCATTGGTGATAAAGTTTGTGAGTGATGTTGAATAGCCTAAGACTGAGGTATGTGATGACAGTGTTCTTTGAAATAGGTAATCAAATATGAGGGACTTGGGGGCAGAGACAAGGGTAGGCATTCTACTTTATTTTTAATGTTTTAATTTTAACTCTTCCTTCCTTATACATGTTTATTTACGTGTGCTATGCATGTGTGTATATATGTACATTGGCCTATGTCTTGTCATGAGCATAGGAGCATGTGGATGTATATATATGTGTGTGTGTGTGTTGTTTGTGTGTTTGTATATATATATGAATGTACAAATACTCCTGTGTGTCTCTTTGTGTATGTTGTGTATCTTTGGGTATATTTTTCAATCACTTTCTATTTCATTTACTGAATCAGAGTCTCTTGCTAAACTTGGACCTTGTTAATTTGGATACTCTAACCAGTTTACTTCAGGGATCTCCTGTCTCTTCCTATAAGTGCTGGAGTTACAGGCTGACCACTACACCTACCTGCATTTTTATAAGCTTACTGGGGATCGTCCTTACACTTGCACAACAGATATATCATCTCCTCAGGCTGTCTGGGAACCTTTTACAGAATATTAAAATTTTAGTGTCTATGGGCATTCAAGTATCTTTCAAGTGACTGTCTCACAGCCAGTGTGTAATTCTAGTCCTGTACCTGACTGATAAGCTCAGAGCTCTAAAATGATTATTTGTCTATGGCAAGCCTACACATGTTAGGGAAGTGAACAAGCTAATTTGAGAGCACATGGTGTTAGAAGGGAACATACATAGGAGTTTGGAGATTTCCAACATTGACAGGCAAGGGAAAGAAAGAAACCTCTAAAGTGTCTGGGTATCAAGAAAGCATTAGTGAGGACCCTGGTTTTCAGTGAGAGATTATAAAAGACTAGTTCAGGATGTTGGGCTATAAAAGGGAAGAGAACATTAGGTGATTTGGGCCGAAGTGTAATTTCTCTTTAAGAAGGGAGAGAGCTTAATGTAGGCAGACTGATTTGGAGGTTATGATAATCCAACCTGGGGATAAAGTTTATCTTTGAACAGCTCATGAAAAGGGGATTTGCTAAGCAAAGGAAGGAGGTTAACACATTTGTGGAGAGGCATATTTAACCTACTAAGGAGAACAAAGTATTTCTCTGTGCTCCAACAGCAGCTGTTTGCAGAGGCACCCTGTGATTAAAGATTGCTTCTTCCCTCTCCCTGGAGTCAGGCTTGGCTTTGCCAATGTGGTGTCAGGAATGACTTTGAATATCAAAGCTTGTTTGTTCATGAGCTGTTTCCTTCCTTCTCCGACTTTGCAGGTAGACTATGAATTCAAAGAAGACAAAGTTTGTATCCTCGCCCCCCCCCCCCCAATAAAGGAAGTGTCCAGGAAAAGCACTTACATGCAGTACAGTAGAGGTGAGGAAGCAAGTGGATATTGACATGTTGTAATAGGCATGTGGAGGAGGTCTGAGCACTGTGAACATTTCAAGAGATCAGGGGAGAATTCTTTTGGGGAACCTTTCTTTTACCAATAGCTTGTCTAATAATTTACTAAGCAACATTTCCATTTGTTTTAATAAAGCATACTAAAATTTCATTAAAATATTGTAATAAAGCATACTAAATTTAATTTTAAAAAGTATTTTAAGCATTACTAAATTTTATTTTTATTTGTTTTTTATTTTTGATTTTTTATAACTTCAAAATTCATCCTTAGCTCCAAAACTATCCAAAAAGTAAGTAGGAGCAGATTTAGCATGAGTTATATAAAGTTGGCCAACTTTTCTTCTTTGTCAAAGAGCCTTCAGGATAACAAGATGAGGTTAGTCCACCATTTAGAGAATTATCCATCAGTTTGGTTCATTCACCATTTATAGTGTGTGCTCTATGTTCAACCGTACTCTAGGCCTGCTACATAAAGTCATGAACAAGTTTAATGTCGTTCTTTCAAGGACCTTAAAAACAAAGAGGCCAGGATTTGACTCTAGTCATCTGTTTGGTTTTCTGTGATATGGTACTGTAGCAATGGAGGAGGCATCAGACCCACTATGACTGGGGCATAGAGACCACAGAAACTGGATTTTTGAGTTGACCAATCTAGACAACTATGTACAAATTCTGGTAACAATGTCATTATTCAGAATAAATAGAATGTCTTGGAAATTGTCTCCAGATTTGAAAGAACATTCTCCATGTTCCTCCAAGATTGGCAAGTTTTTATGTGTTGATGATGAATGTAGGTATCAAGGTGTAGGAGGTCTATCAGTCTGCTACAACCTAAAGGAAAGTGATGCTCCATTAGGAGAGGGAGCTTCATTAGAATCCTTCTTGCTTCCTGATGTCTCAGAAGAAAACTGCCTGGAGTCTCTTTAGAGAAATATGAAACAAGGAATGAAAGGCAAAAAGACATATAGCTGAACAAAACCCACTTCAAAAGCAGATACAGTGTCAAATTTACCTTGACTCTTCTGACTCAGTTCCCTCCATAGGCTTTTGAAAGAAGGCACAGATGAATGTTTGTATGTGTATATGACATATAAGAAAATTTATTGCTTTTCCAGAACTCTAAAATATGGCATTTCCACAACTAAGAACATATCTAATAATAACTATAGGCATGTCAGGTTTAGTGAATTAATAGTTACATTGAGAAGAGAACACAATTCAATCAGTGAATAATATGTATCATTGAAACGTACAGCTATTTCTTTTTTTAACCAATGGTTACTACCCATTCGACTTAACAGGATCAATTGTCAATGTTTCCTTTTAGAAAACTACATTCATTTATATGTTATCTACATCTGAATTTGGATTCATTTTTTTTTTTTTCATCAATTTTCCTTTCCTTTTCTAAAGGAGAAAAAGGACATGATGTGGGCCAGTCTGTGATCAGATCTGGGAATCACAAAAAAAAAAAAAAGAAAGGAGAAAAGAAGGAAAGAAAGGAAGGAAGGAAGGAAGGAAAGAAGGAAGGAAGGAAGGAAAGAAGGAAGGAAGGAAAAGAAGGAAGAAGAGGAAAAGAAAGAATGAAAGAAAGAAGGAGGAGGGGGAAGAGGAGGAGGAAGAGAAGGAAGAGGAGGAGGAGGAGGAGGAGGAGGAGGAGGAAGGATATTAGATTTCCAGTGTGAACAAATTGATGTCAAGAGCATGATAACAGAAAACAGGGAAGGAAGGTAGGGTTTGGTGCTTATTCTTGCTTGTCAAGTTGACTACATCTAAAATTAATCAAACCTTCTAATTAGCTTCATAGTGAGAGATTTTCACTTAATTAAATCATTTAAAGTGGGAAAGTCCTTTTCTAATCCAGATCTTTGAGATGGAAGACACCTTTAATTCATATCTTTTAAGGTGTCTTAGTCAGGGTTTCTATTCCTGCACAAACGTCATGACCAAGAAGCATGTTGGGGAGGAAAGGGTTTATTCGGTTCATCACTGAAGGAAGTCAGGACTGGAACTCAAGCAGGTCAGGAAGCAGGAGCTGATGCAGAAGCCATGGAGGGATGTTCCTTACTGGCTTGCTTCCCCTGGCTTGCTCGGCCTGCTCTCTTACAGAACCCAAGACTGCCAGCCCAGAGATGGTCCCACACACAAGGGGCCTTTCCCCCTTGATCACTAATTGAGAAAATACCCCACAGCTAGATCTCATGGAGGTACTTCCCCAACTGAAGTTCCTTTCTCTGTGATAACCCCAGTTGACACAAAACTAGCCAGTACATAAGGTAAGAAGATCCACCTCTAATATGGATCATTCCTTCTTCTGGAAGCATATATAAAGACATGGAAGAAGGATACTTTTGACTTTTGCCTGCTTTGATGTTGACATTGCTAACAAGTCCATACTTTCAGTAGAACCTACTGTGGTATTCTGGTACATACTAAATACCAGCTGAGATATCCAGCCTCATTGAATAAGCAACTATACTGCTGGGTTCTTGGATCTTCCATTCATAGTCAGCCATTGTTGGATTAGCTAACTACAACCTGTAATTCATTCTAATAAGACACACATAAATATGAGACATACATGAAACATATATATGTATATGTATATATATATATATATATATATATATATATATATATATATATATATATATATATATATATATATATATATATATATATATATATATATATATATATATGTGTGTGTGTATATATATATATATATATATATATATATATATATATATATATGTGTGTGTGTGTGTGTGTGTGTGTGTGTGTGTGTGTATAAACATATATGTGTACACATATATGTACGTATGTATGTTCATATATATGTACATTTATAATGTATATACGGGAGAGAGCCAGGAGAAAGAAAGAAAAAAATGGGGAACAGGAGATTCATTTTATAATTCTGATACTCAAGAGATCCATGATTAATATGAAAAGCAACAATATACTACTGTACCAAAGGTGGTGGTACAATATACTATTGTACCAACAAACATCTTGGATATACAAAACCAGAACCCAAATATCACTAAAAGGCAAAGAATCCATGGTTTTTTGTCTGTTCCTCCTCCCTTACACCTCACAAGATGTGCTAGGTTGGCTGAGTCCAAGAGGAGCCAAATCAATTTTCGCGAGGAAAGAGAGGGTTGGAATGATACTTTTTATGAACTCACTATTTTAGGAGAAAGACACATTATTTTGTTGGCAGTGGGCAACTAGGTAGAAGAGATTGCTATTAAGTGAAAAATGAGCTTCCACAGGAAGCCACGACAATGAAAGTAATAATTAAATCTTCCTCTAACTTAGGTTGCATTGTAAGTGCTTAGCTGAAAAATGTGTCTGTACCTCCGGGCCTGAAGCAATGACATCTGTTATATTTTAGGAACAGAAAGCTAATGAGGTGGAATGTGGAGTAGTGAGCTTAATTGGGCTTGTTTTGATTAAGTGTATGTGCTGGGAGTATTCTAATCACTTGTCTGAATTGCAAAACAGCCAGAGTAAAGCCCCCAAATTCTTGCAACCATTTGTGAATCAGATTTAAAATAGATAAGGAAACTGTATGGAGGAAACAGTAAATTGTATGGGCAAAATTTATCGAAAGTTCAGTTGAAGAAAAATGTATGTGGTGTTCTTTACCTAATTAAGCGATTTTAGGACTAAAGAGTGGTACAGTCATACATGCCTGCTGCTCACTGTAAGTAAAGGCATCTGCCCCAAGATGGATAAAATGTCAGAGCCTGAAGCACCATTGGAAAATCTATGCCATTCCATCCTTTACACTTCTACAGAGATCGGGCTCTACAGAGGACGAGGCTTTCAAGATCAGCATTAGGCCTGTGGCAAGGTTGAAGCCTTAAGCATACTTGACTTCTCCCCCATGGGTCTTTGTCCTAGTCCAGTGAATGAACTGGGAAGAATGATGAAGAGAAGTTTGATGCTACCTCCTTACCACAATAGACAAGGTGGCACAGAGACACCAGTTGGATCCAGCTGATGGCTTTCATGAGATACTGTTCCAGCTATCACATTTTCTTTTCTCACACTGATTTCTATCATAGAAATTAAGCTATTTCTTTGTATAAACATTTGGTTATTATTTGTATTATGGCCTATATTCTAATTCCTCAATGTAACTTATCTCTATCCTGCATGCAGTTCAATTTCAAGCCCATAGTATCCTTCCATCCAAATGAAAGGATGAATCTATAATTAAATAAATTAATAATGCAATAAATGACAATGGAGAAAGACCCAGATCTCACAGAGATATGAAAGGTAGGCTTAGAAATTAGATTGAAGATCTCTCAGTCTCTGGAAATATGCCTAAAATTGAGGGGTCTAGAATATGGAAGATCAGGTGTAATTGGTGTGATTCACTTCCATACCAGTTCCAGCAGCATCTCCTGGACACTCACTTAGTTTAGGCTTATGTTAACCTTTTGAATCAGTGGAAAAGCAGACTCAGCCCCTGCTCTCTAGGACCTCAGAGCCAAGAACTAATTAGCTGTGGTCTATGTACCGGTGGAAGAGCCAGCAGGTGCAAACCATCCGCTGATACTGAGGGTCTCCAAGCATGCTGCTGTGTGTCCCAGTGTGCTTACGTAATGCAAAACCAAGAGTGAAAAATAATGCACAGAAGCAAGCTTGTAATCGTGAGATACTGAGACTGTTAACGAATGGGGTCAGAAGAGGAAAGGGATTGAATGCATGCGAGGGAAAGGGAGAGAGGGAGCAAGCAAGAGAAATAATATTTGCAATAAACTGCCAAGGTCAGCAACGGGAGTCAAATAAATACTCTTAATAAGGAGGCAGACAAGCAAAAAAGAAAAAAAAAAATCTATATAAAAGGGGATGTAGCTTTGGAGTAGAGCAACTATGACCATGGTGGAATGTGCAGAATGGTGTATCCCTCTGTGATAAAGGGGTGCAGGAACAACCTCAGTCCCCTCCTCTCATTATTCCTCACTATTTGCAAGCTTATTTTTGGAGTGTCCTCTGGGTAAAGAGGACATTGGAAGATATGGACGCTGAAGAGATTTGCAAAAAATCAGGAAAATAAGACCAGGTTATATGATGCCATTTTCCATAAACAGCAGCATATATGCGGAAGGAATATGAATTATCGAAGTAAGTTTTAATTAGTTTTAGTCCTTCCTTGTTCTCCTCTAAATAGGGCGGACTGTTTCCAAGCCTCTGACTATTACTGTGGCATGTATGTAATATTTACTGGTACACAGAAACACTATGCAACAATTTAGGATAGATATTAAAGAAAAATGCCTTACTCAATGTAAACTGCAAGGATAATTTAGCCTGGCAGAATGTAATTACCCAAACTGGAACACATTTCTCAAGGGAGCAAGGAAGCACAAGAAGACAGTATGCTATTGCACCCTGTGATGAGAGTGGCAATTTTAGAGAATGAGAAGATGAACAAGGGATGAAAAGTTGCACACAAAGACCTGACCTGTTTTCTGTGACCTTCAGTGAGAACTGGGAAATTGGTGGAACTCCATGGGAAGAACCATGCTGAAATCTTCATGTTAAGTCCTTCTGATACCATGCCTTACTTAGGTGCATGTTCAGTCTTGACTCAAATATTGTTTAACTTGACCCTCTTCATCAGAAGTTGGTGGAGTCTATAGAAAGGTCATAAGTGTCCATTTTGTAAATTAAGAATTTATATTCTGCCAATCCTACCAGATGAACTCTGCTTGGTCTTTTAGAGCTTTGCAAATGGATGTTTCTTTCTCCACCAGATAAATGTGGAATGCTTTAATATAATTTCCAGTATCTCCCAGTCTTTTTACCCAGTTTAATATTGTCCCTGCTTTCATTTATACTCCTTACAATGTTTGCTAGACTCTTACATGGTTTAGAGTAGCAATTAAAGACAGGATGCCACCCCCTTCCCCATTCTACTTAGAGAATTAAATTTATTACTGGTATGTGAGACAGCTGGTCTACCACCCCCATAGATCTGGAAAGTAATCTTGTTATTTTTTCTAAGAAAATGCATTGGCATTCATAGCATTTTGGTGAATCAGGTTGGATCATAAACTTTGCTAACTCAACTCTTCTTGAAGTTTTCTAGAAATGATTTGCTTTAAGGCTTCCAAGATTTTTGTTTTGTTTTATTTCTTTTGATTCATTCTTAGACGGACTCTGGGCATAGGCTGACCTTTATCTTGTTACTTCTATTTAAAATTTCCACTATTTCCCTATTACTATTATTTGTTGGTAGTGGCATTATAAACTTGTTTATAAAAGATTTAAACACCCATTGTGCCTACTGGAGTCATGGATGAGTTCAGAGCTATGTTGGACAATGATTATGGATTTGACTTTTCAAGGATAGAGTCAAGACTGAGAGGAATGTCCTAGATCTTATTTTACATGAAATTGTAGGGTAAGGTTCTTAAGGTAAGTTGTCTTTTTTGGTCTCTTGAGCAATAAGATGGGACCTGGAAGTGGCAGCATTTCTTTAGAAAACTTAGCAAACAGTGTATTGATCTGCAGGTTTCTGTCAAAAATTACCCTGACTTTATTCTAAATTCTACTAGTCTTAGCATCGACATTCAGGGAGCAGGTCTGTATTATGAAAATATAATAGAAAACTTTCTGGTTGGTCGCCTTTAACTATTTTCCAAATGTGTATGATGTCATTACATTAATAAGAAGTGAGATGTCAGGCACAAGGATGGGCAGGAATAGTTAAGTATTTCCATGGATGTCTATACTTTCACTTATTAGGGAAGGAGATTGGCTATTGCTTTGAGTTTTTACCTTTAGATACAAGTAATGCATTGCTCTATATTCTTCCCTCTCAAGGTTGTAACTTTCAAGAAAGAGACTCAGTGTCACTATTTTTGTTCATTTGTTTTAATTCTGTTCATCAACCAACAAATATTTATTAATCTCCAAGATCTACTCTGGAGGAGATATTCTAGCTGCAGCCTTATTAATCATGACAAATACCAACCCAGAGGGAGAGCTTTTAGTTCTCCTCTGTCTCTAAGAGCTCTATGGTAACAAGACATTGGCGGATGTCTCATCTCTTGGTTCCCTTAGGACTTCAGGTATATAAGGAGTCATTCTTCCTGGTTCATTTACAATTCCTCAGTGTCTGGCACAGGTTATAGGCGTAGGCTGTTTTCTAATCACATTGAAGGCACAGATTTAGAAAGACTGCTATGTCAACCTATTGATTTTAGTTCACAATGGAAGATTTCTTGAATGATGTGCGCAATGGAGTATGCATATGGATCAAGGACAAATGAGCACAGGGACCAGACAGATGCATATTAATGGATAATGAATATTCAGTAGTGTACTTTTTGCGATGATAGGCATACGGTTCCATAAAGTTTTCTCCAGCTTCTATCACCTACCCCAGTGATCTCTATGACATAACACATCCTCTTAGTATATATTTGTTGATATCAATAGATGGAAGAGTAGAGTCTCTCTCCTACAGCAGGTTTGATCTAATGCAGCTCACACCAGTGTTTGTTCTTAAAACATTTAGGGACCCTGCACCTACTTGGTTCTGATTGCTAAATAAATATGCTGGCAGCCAATGGCTAGTCACGGCAGACATAGGTGGGACTTTTAGGATTCCCAGGCTAGGGACAGGGAGAAAGGAGAGAAAGAAAGAGACCCACCATGCTGGGAGAGGAAAGATGTTATGCTTGAGAAGGTGTGGGACAGAGAGCACAGCCACTATGTAGTAGCCAGGGAAGAGTGGCCCCAAGACGGCTGCCTGGCTGGGTCCAGGGTAGCAAGGATGAAATATAGATTTTAATAAGTAATAACTTGGGAAAAACAGAGGGAGATGGATTAGCTGTGTGGAGGTTAGACAGTGGCCCAAACATTGAGCTGTTTAAGGTATATCAAAATATAAAGGCTGTGTGAGTGTCTTAGATTCTGGAACCCAGAACAATGGGGCAGGTACAAGGAACATGCTGACACTGGGATCTATTTATGTATTTAATTGGGTATAACTACACTCTGCCATTGCTGTCTTTTTTCTAGGATCATAGTCTTTCTCTCTGAACCCTCAAATCAAGATTTCTATGTCAATTTAAAAAATCCTATCAGGGCTGAAGACATAGCTATGCAGTTAAGAATACCTGCTGAGACCTGAGTTCAATTCCTAGCATCCACGTTAAGTAGGTTATAATTTCCTGTAATTTCAGCTCTAGAAGATATGATGCCTTCTTCTGGCCTCTGTACACACTGCGCTCATATGCAAAATCTCACAAACAGACAAACACATACATACATAACTAAAACAAAAATGCTCTGATAGTCTCTTACATTGGAAGACAATGCTGTTCACTTATGTATTATCTAACATGGGAAATGCCATGCTCAGCCAGGAGGTCCCCTTCAGGTATTTTTTTCTCTGCATTTACACTTGTGAATGCACTCTCAAACATATTTCCCATAGATATGTTAAACCATAGAACTTTTCGGTAGTATGCATCTTGATTTTGTACCATGCTTTTACCTTTCTTTTTGATGGATTATTGAAGTAGTATTAAATTAGAGTCATTATAATCTCACAAAAATAAGGGAGAAAGGAAGATTTTTGTTTGTTTCAGTAAGTTAGAAAATGATACTAGATTTCTTTGTACTTTTTTTGTTGTTAAAAGTTGCTACTCTCCTGCCATTCTGAGAAAAATCAATATTTTGTTTCATGGTTTCTGCATTCTTTGCATTTGTTAAATGAGAAGCTGGTGGTCTTGCAGAAGTATTGAAGACCTAGTCTGGGTTTTTCCCACATAAGTAGCTTTGGAGACACTCTAGCATCTTCACAAAGGTCCTCTCCATAGGTGTCCCATATGACAAAAGGCTCTCAGGTATGGGGGACATAGTCTTTGCATTATGGCAGTTGTGAAGTCTTGGTGACTTTCAATGGCCAGTGAATCTGAATGTCACATTTAAGTGTAAGCACTGGGCCACCAACACCTGTCTGGATTTGAGAACTGAACCATGTGCTGGGTACTCTGTAAGATTTCCCCTCAGTTCTGTAATGAATGAGCTTGGACACTTTATATACATTTTTCATGGTCATGTCAAATTGTGATGACTAGTCTGATTTTAAAATTCTTGTGTTCCTCACTTCATCCAAGATACTCTGCTCCCTTCATATGCATCATGCCTCAGGGGAACCATTTTTGAATGGATCTGCCTTGGTTTAGTTTCATTTTCACAGTTTTTTGATGGACTCATGCAAACATCCATGATGGTCTTTGAAAGAACTGGTTGTCCAATATGTCCTTAGCTTGTGTGAGGACTGTTTTCTGAACACCAAACTCTCAAAATCTAAACTCTGCTCTGTCTCTGCCTTGCTTGTGTATATTGTGTCTATAGAAATGTAATGATTGATATGTGGCATGGAATCAACTTTAACCAATATTTCATGTCTAGAAAACTGGATTAATCCTACCTCAGCTCATAATCATTGCTATTATAACCAATTCTAATTACTTTTTGCATTCTGACTACTTATACTTATTTGGTATATTGAAAATAGAGTAGTTTGAGCTAGTGTCTAGAAGGAAGATGAAGATGAAGGAAGAAAGGAAGAAAGGAAGGAAGGAAGGAAGGGAAGAAGGAAGGAAGGAAGGAAGGAAGGAAGGAAGGAAGGAAGGAAGGAAAGAAATATATATCAAAAGTCAACCAATTGAATTGAGTTCCTAACTTACTGAATTCTCTTCCTTTCAATTATGTGATTCTGGGTTTGATCATTTGATAAATAATTTTAATTGATACTTAACGACTCTTCCTTTTCTTTTTAAATGATATATGTGGTTTTAAGAATCACAAAACTTCATCATAAATGAAAACTACTATTCTGTCTTAAAAAAAAAACAAACCTCTTTCTAGGTGTATAGAATCACATCTGTATTTTAAGAAATACTCTTCATACAATGAATCAGTCCTCAACCTTCATTCCCACTGGCATCTGCCAGGCTGCACACCCTGGTATGCTCCAGGGAAAAAGGAGGCAGCTCTTTGTAGGCATACCAGGGTTTGTGATTAACATTTGGCTTTAAATTAAATAGAAGCCACTGGATGAATCCTGGCAGTACTGTAGTTTAATGATTGGAAAAATGCTAGAAATGTCATTTTTGCTATACAAAATCTTGTCTATCTTTGTATAGTGATGTGAAGGGTCACACATTCTAATAAACCTTCCCTGGTCACTCCTCCAGTAGTATGCTGTGTCTCCTCAGAAGGTATAAGGCACCTATGGCCTGTAATATCCAGCTCTTGAATGCTTGCTATAATTGTTCAACCCATTTCAGGTGTGAGTACACACTCTCCTCTTATGCTAGTGAGCCCACTGAAGGCAAAAAGAATAGTGTGGACCTAATCTATTTAGTATTTTTTAAATGAAGTTAGCAAAGACCTTCATCCATGACCAGGTACATAACAGATAACTCAATATGTATTGTATAACTTCCTTAAGGCATCCTGGTAGAGGCTTGATATGTAGAACTAGTTAAATGAAAGATTGTCAAAGGCTTTCCTTTTATTCATATCATCCATGTTTGCTGTTTCTATTATTTGGGGATGAAGTGGGTATCAACAACACAGGCTTACATACATGTGAAGCAGAGTTGCCTTTCTAGGACATGTGGGAAAACGTTGGAAAGACATTGGTAAAGCAGGGTCTGAGGTCAATGCACAAGTCTGCAGTTTGTCTGCCAAAAAGTGATTCCAATATTGACTTGTAAGTCCTGTGCATGTGCATGTGCAGTGCGCAGTGTGTGTGTGTGTGTGTGTGTGTGTGTGTGTGTGTGTGCATGTGTGTGCACGTTCATGCATGCATGAATGTTTGGTTGGAGAAGTCTCTCCCTTTAGAGGGAATGAAATGAATGAGGTACTAGTGGAAAATGGAATGTCTGCCCTTAGGTTGTTCATAGGATCTTGAAAGACCAACAGTTATGCTAAAATTATTTAGAGACTGGAGCGAGATGTTCTGAAAATACAATAAAAGATGTGGTGGTCTACAAGAATTTCACATTGAACCCTGACTTGCCTCAAAGTTGGGCTGGATGTCACAGAACAGTAGTCTATTCCTTTGGCCCAAACATTTAAATATCCCTAATATAGATGGGAAAACAGTATTGCCTTCAGGCACCAACACAGGATATAGCATATATGTCTTGTGGCCAAAAGCCCTGCATCTTGGCCCTCTGGCACAGCAGTTAACACACTGAAAATAAATGTGGAAGAAGAGCCTAAGGCTTTGTGGTACATGGTATGGATTCCTTCATATAAAGCATTGAACAAATGCATTTTTAAGAAAGTGTGAATCGATATGTCTAAGATAAGTTGTGTCAGAGCCCCTATCTTTCTTCTATCTCCTCAATCAATGCCACGTCTAGGAACACTGGAGGGAGACTAATTGCATTTTCATTTGGTGCAAATTTAAGAGGGTCAATTTAATAAGCTAGTTCACATATATAACTCAAATAATCTTGCCAAACTAAAGTAATAGGTTCAGACATATAAAAAGTATAAGCATTTATTTAGCATCTAATATCTGTTAGAAATATAAGAAATGCTTTGATATATTATTCATAGTTTATTATGTACAGAAAAATCTATGATTTATGTGCTATATTATGACTATCTATGGCTCAAAACACTGAAGTTTATAGAAGAGATGCAACTTTCTTGGGCTATACAGCTAAAAACTGAGACAGCCAGGATTTGAACTTTTAATTATTTTGCTATTTTAAGTGCTTAGGTCTGTAGTTGAGATAATCTAGTCATTGTTTTCATGTTCCAGCAAACATAGGTACAAGTAGTTATAAGAAAACCACTCTCCAATTTAAACAATTAGAAAATCAGCCTGAACCAAAGATACAAAGTAGCTATTTGTAAAGCCAGGGATCCCTCCCATAATCAGCCACCAAAATAAACACTATAGCATATGCCAGCAAGATAATGCTGAAAGGGACCTGATATAGCTGTCTTGTGGGAGGCTATACCAGTGCCTGGTAAACACAGAAGTGGATGCTCACAGTCAGCTATTAGTTGGAACACAGGACTCCCAAGGTAGGAGCTAGAGAAAGTACCCAAGG
>LR749498.1:0-99267 GCA_902729485.2 Mus minutoides | reverse complement strand
AGTCAAATGCATTTTGAGCCACATAATGTCTGGCTCAAGGGAAACAACTGTGACTCCCTTTCCCTTCAATTTTCTCCCTTTAGCCTCTCTCAATTCTCTGTCCCAATTCTCTGCTTTCCCACTCTCTTTTGAACATTTCATTGAGTATTACACTTTTTCCTTGCAGGGCTCAGAGATCATCGTGAAACAGGAGGCAGAATGAGTGTTTAAGAGCCAGAGGTGGCAGACATTCTACAGTGAAACATCATTTGCCGGTGGAGATAGCGCCCCTGAACACATGAATTCCCAGGTGACCATAACTGCATGTGTGAGACCAGGAGAAGATAGAGCCAGCCAAAATCCCAGCATAGATAGGGAGGAGTTCATGAAGGCTTACCACCTGCGGAGATGCTGTTGGCAACTGATGGCTCTAGAACAGGGGAACTAAGTTAGCTTCAGGAATACATCACCTGAGGTACAACCCATCTACAAGCAAATGGTCCTACACCCATGTATGACAAGCATCACTAAAGAGCTTTAAAACTCTATTATGTTCAAAGAGGGCAATATTAAGACTTATGAAATCTCCAGAAGAGTTTCCAGCTTCCAATCAATCTTACGAGGTTAGTTGAATACGGTGGAGAGAAATTGTGGTAAAATGATGAACAAAACAGTTAAGTTGGTGTCTGCAACCCTATAGGTGGAACTAACCAGTACTCCCAGAGCTTATGTCTCTAGCTGCATAGTTAGCAGAAGATGGCTTAGTTGGCCATCAATGGGAAGAGAGGCCCCTTGGTCTTGCAAACTTTATATGCCCCAGTGCAGGGGAACACCAGGGCCAAGAAGTGGGAGTGGTGGGTGGGGAGCAGGGCTGGGGGGAGGGTATCGGGGACTTTCGGGATAGCATTTGAAATGTAAATGAAGAAAATATCTAAAAACAAATATTAAAAAAAAAGAAGTCTAATGGCCGGTCAGCCCCATGCCATCTTGGGCATGAACTCAGTGGACGGTCCCAAGTTCACTAGAGGACTCTTCACGCCACAAGTGCCTTAGCACACCCAGGATCTTGGGATCACTGAGGAGACTCAGCCTCCAGAGAGGGCTCTGACCCTAGGACTCAGGTAAAAGCACCATCTTGTATCCTGGGTCTCTCAGAGACTGGTCTGCTCAGGGGAGCCCATGGGCCGCAGAATCAACAGAGCTTCTTGGACAGGGTCCCTTCGGGCTTTTATCTTCAGCCAAGAGGTGGATCAGAGCTCAAGACCTTTGTGGACCTACCCAGCAAGAGGAGAGCTTGCCTGCAGAGAGTTATCTGATCACTGGGACTCAGGAGACAGTTGGACTCCCAGGAGTGCTGACAGAGGCTAACAAAATCATAGAAGGAACAAGCGCAGACAGAGACAGCTAGAACATCTAACACCAGAGATTACCAGATGGCAAAAGGCAAACATAAGGATCTTACTAACAGAAACCAAGAACATTCAGCATCATCAGAACCCAGTATGCCCATCACAGCAAGTTCTGGATATCCCAAATACACACGAAAAGCAAGATTCAGATTTAAAATAGTAACTCATGATGCTGGTAGAGGATTTTAACAAGGACATTATTAACTCACATAAAGAAATACAGGGGAACACTGCTAAACAGGTAGAAGCCCTTAAAGAGGAAGCACAAAATCTCATAAAGAATTACAGGAAAACACAACCAAACAGGTGATGGAATTGAACAAAACCACCCAAGATCTAAAAATGGAAGAAAACCCAAAGAGAGACAACTATGAAGAAGAAATCCTAGGAAAGAAATCAGGAACCATAGATGCGAGCATCAGCAACAGAATACAAGAGATGGAAGAGAGAATCTCAGGTGCAGAAGATTCCATAGAACAGAACAACAATAAGAGAAAATGTAAAATGCAAAAAGATCCTAACTTAAAACATTCAGAAAATCCAGGACACAATGAGAAGACCAAACCTAAGAATAATAGGTATAAATAAGAATGAAGATTTTCAACTTAAAGGGCCAGTAAATATGTTCAACAAAATTATAGAATAAAATGTCCCTAACCTAAAGGAAGAGATGCCAATGAACATACAAGAAGCATACAGAACTCCAAATAGACTGGATGAGAAAAGAAATTCCTCCCAACACATTATAATCAGAACAACAAATGCACTAAGTAAAGATAGAATATTAAAAGCAGTAAGGGAAAATGGTCAAGTAACATGTAAAGGAAGACCTATCAGAATTACACCAGATTTCTCACCAGAGACTATGAAAGCCAGAAGATCCTGGACAGATGTTATACAGACCCTGAGAGAACACAAATGCTAGCCTAGGCTACTATACCCAGCAAAAATTACCGTAGTTAGCAAAACCAAAGTATTCCATGACAAAACCAAATTCACACAATATCTTTTCATGAATCCAGCCCTTCAAAGATAATAAAGGGAAGACTCCAACACAAGAAGGGCAAAAAAGCAAGAAAGCAATCCTTCAACAAACCTAAAAGAAGATAGCCAGAAAAACAGAATCCCAACTCTAATAACAAAAATAACAGGAAGCAACAATTACTTTTCCTTAATATCTCTTAATATCAATGGACTCAATTCCTAAATAAAAATACATAGACTTACAGACTGGCTACATAAACAGGACCTAACATTTTGCTGCATAAAGGAAACCCACCTCAGGGACAAAGACAGACAGTACCTCAGAGTAAAAGGCTGGAAAACAATTTTCCAAGCAAACAGTCTCAAGAAACAAGCTGGAGTAGCCATTCTAATATTGAATAAAATCGACTTCCAACCCAAAGTTATCAAAAAAGACAAGTAGGGGCACTTCATACTCATCAAAGGTAAAATCTTCCAAAATGAACTCTCAATTCTGAATATTTATGTTCCAAATGCAAGGGAAGCCACATTAAGGAAAATCTAGTAAGCTCCAAGCACACATTGTACCTCACACAATATTAGTGGGAGACTTCAACACCCCACTCTCATCAATGAACAGATCCTAGAAACAGAAACTAAACAGAGACACATTGGAACTAACAGAAGTTATGACACAAATGGATTTAACAGATATCTACAGAACATTTTATCCTAAAACAAAAGAGTATACCTTGTTCTCAGCACCTCATGGTACGTTCTCCAAAATTAACCATATAATTGGTTATAAAACGGGCCTCAACAGATACAAAAATATTGAAATTATCCCTTGCATCCTATCAGATCACCAAGGACTAAGGCTGATCTTCAATAACAACATGAATAATAGAAAGCCAATATTCACGTGGAAACTGAACAACACTCTACTCAAAGATACCTTGGTCAAGGAAGAAATAAAGAAAGAAATTAAAGACTTTTTAGAAATAAGTGAAAATGAAGCCACAACATACCCAAACTTATGGGACACAATGAAGGCAGTACTAAGAGGAAAACTCATTGCCCTGGGTGCCTCCAAAAAGAAACTAGAGAGAGCATACACTAGCAGCCTGACAGCACACCTAGAAGCTCTAGAACTAAAGGAAGCAAATTTACCCAAGAGGAGTAGACAGCAGGAAATAATCAAACTCAGGGCAGAAATCAACCAAATAGAAACAAACAAACAAACAAAAAAAACTATTCAAAGAATCAACCAAACCAGGAGCTGGTTCTTTGAGAAAATCAACAAGATAGATAAACCCTTAGCCAGACTCACTAGAGGGTACAGGGACAGTAATCTAATTAACAAAATCAGAAATGAAAAAGGAGACATAACAACAGAACCTGAGGAAATCCAAAACAACATCAGATCCTACTATAAAAGACCTTAATCAACAAAACTGGAAAACCTGGATGAAATGGACAATTTCTAGACAGATACCAGGAACCAAAGTTAAATCAGGATCATATTAACAATCTAAACAGTCCCATTTCCCCTAAAGAAATAGAATCAGTCATTAATAGTCTCCCAATCAAAAAAAGCCCAGGACCAGATGGGTTTAGTGCACAGTTCTATCAGACTTTCAAAGAAGACCTAATTCCAATTCTCCTCAAACTATTCCACAAAATAGAAAGCGAAGGTACTCCATTCAGTTCATTCTATGAAGCCACAATTACTCTCATACCTAAACCACATAAAGACCCAACAAAGAAAGAGAACTTCAGACCAATTTCCCTTATCAATATCGAAGCAAAAATACTCACTAAAATCCTTGCAAACTGAATCCAAGAACATATCAAAACAATCATTCATCAAGATAAAGTAGGCTTCATGCCAAGGAAGCAGGGATGGTTTAATATATAGAAATCCATTAATGTAATCCACTATATAAACAAACTCAAAGACAGAAACCACATGATCATCTTGTTAGATGTTGAGAAAGCACTTGACAAAATCCAACACCCATTCATGATAAAAGTCTTGGAATGATCCGGAATTCAAGGCTCATACCCAAACATAATAAAAGCAATCTACAGCAAACCAGTAGCCAACATCAAACTAAATGGAGAGAAACTTGAAGCAATCCCACTAAAATCTGGTACTAGACAAGGTTGCCCATTTTCTCCCTAAAAATTCAATAGAGTAGTTGAAGTCTTAGCCAAAGCAATTAGAAAGCAAAAGGAGATTAAGGTGATACATATTGGAAAGGAAGAAGTCAAAATATAACTATTTGCAGATGATATGGTAGTATATGTGAGCGACCCCAAAAATTCCACCAGAGAACTAAACCTGATAAACAGCTTCAGTGCAGTAGCTGGATATAAAATTAACTCAAACAAATCAATGGCCTTTCCCTACACAAAGGATAAACAGGATGAGAAAGAAATAAGGAAAACAATACCTTTCACAATAGTCACAAATAATATAAAATACCTTGGTGTGACTCTAAATAAGGAAGTGAATGATCTGTATGATAATAACTTCAAGTCTCTGAAGAAAGAAATCAAAGAAGATCTCTGAAGATGGAAAGATCTCCCATGCTCATGGATTGGCAGGATTAATATAGTAAAAATGGCTATCTTGCCGAAAGCTATCTACAGATTGCTACAGAAAACAATCCCCAATCAAAATTCCAACTCAATTCTTCACCAAGTTAGAAAGGGCAATTTGCAAATTTATCTGGAATAACAAGAAAACTATGATAGCAAAAACTACTCTCAACCATTAAAGAACTTCTGTTGGAATCACCATGTGTGACCTCAAGCTGTACTACAGAGCAATTGTGATAAAAACAAACAAACAAACAAACAACAACAACAACAACAACAAAAACCAAAAAAAAAAAAAAAACCTGCATAGTAATGGTACAGGGACAGAGAGATGAATGGAATAGAATGGAAGACATAGAAATGAACCCACACACTTATGGTCACTTGATCTTTGACATAGGATTTAAAATCATCCAGTGGAAAAAGATAGCATTTTCAACAAATGGTGATTGCAAAACTGGCGGTTATTAGCTAATTGATCCATTCTTATCTCCTTGTACAAAGCTCAAGTCTAAGTCGATCAAGGAACTTCACATAAAATGAGAGGCACTAAAACTTATAGAGAAGAAAGTGAGGAAAAGCCTCGAAGATATGGGCACTGGGGAAAAGTTCCTGAACAGAAGAGCAATGGCTTGTGCTGTAAGATCAAGAATCAACAAATGGGACCTAATGAAATTGCAAAGCTTCTGTAAGGCAAAAGACACTGTCAATAAGACAAAAAGGCCACCAATAGGAAAGGATTTTTACCAATCCTAAATCTGATAGGGGACTAATATCCAATATATACAAATAACTCAAGATGCTGGAGTCTAGAAAAATCAAATAACCCCATTAAAAATTGGGTAAAGAGCTAAACAAAGATTTCTCAACTGAGGAGTACCAAATGGCTGAGAAGCACTTGAAAAAATGTTTAACATCCTTAATCAGCAGGGAAATGCAAATAAAAACAACCCTGAGATTCCACCTCACACCAGTCAGAATGTCTTTGATCAAAAATTCAGTGACAGCAGAAGCTGGTGAGGATGTGGAGAAAGAGGAACACTCCTTCATTGCTGGTGGGATTGCAAGCTTGTACAACCACTTTGGAAATTGAGTCTGACAGTTCCTCAGAAAATTGGACATAGCACTACTGGAAGATCCAGCAATTCCTCTCTTGGGGATATACCCCGAAGATGTTCCAATTGGTAATAAGGACACATGCTCCACTATGTTAATAGCAGCCTTATTTATCATAGCCAGAAGCTGGAAAGAACCCAGATGTCCCTCAACAGAGGAATGGATACAGAAAATGTGGTACATTTACACAATGGAGTACTACTCAGCTATTAAAAACAATAAATTTATGATATCTGGAGGATATCCTTTGTGAGGTAACCCAATCACAAAAGTGATCCACTCACTGATAAGTGGATAATATCCTAGAAACTTAGAATATCCTAGATACAATTTGCAAAACACATGAAACTCAAGAAGAAGGAAGACCAAAGTGTGGATACTTTGTTCCTCCTTAGAATGGGGAACAAAATGCCCATGGAGGGGGTTACAGACACAAATTTTGGAGCTTAGACAGAAGGAAGGACCATCCAGAGACTACCCCACCCAGGGATCCTCCCCATAAAAAGCCACCAAACCCAGACACTATTGCATATACCAGCAAGATTTTGCTGGCAGGACCCTGATATAGCTGTCTCTTGGGAGGCTATGCCAGTGCCTGGCAAATACAGAAGTGGATGCTCACAGTCATCTATTGGATGGAACACAGGACTCTCAATGGAGGTGCTAGAGAAAGTACCCAAGGGGCTGAATGAGTCTGCAACCCTGTAGGTGGAACAACAATATAAACTACCCAGTACCCCCCAGAGCTCGTGTCTCTATTTGCCTATGTAGCAGAAGTTACCTAGTCAGCCATCATTGGCAAGGGAGTCTTTTGGTCTTGTGAAGATTATATGCCCTAGTACAGGGGAATACCAGGGCCATGAAGTGAGAGTGGGTAGGTTGGGAACAGGGCAGGGTGTGAGGGGGAGGGTATAGGGGACTTTTAGGATAGCATTTGAAATGTAAATGAAGAAAATATCTTAAAAAAAAAAAAAAAAGAGAAGTCTATTGACCCAAAGAATGTAGGCTATGCATCCCAAGGAAGAAGCATATGGAGGGTAGGATAAATTGTGATTCAATTGCTCCAAACAATCAAATATCTGGTTTGAAGCTCACACCCTGCTGAGATCACTAACATAGGAAAGAGTGGCTTCACAGTGTCTACCCCAGGACATCGTAGTCCAGAGGCTGAGAAGACCCCACAATCACTTGAGATGTGATGAGCAGAAGTTAAGCAATGCAAGCAGAAGACTGTCTCACTAGGACAGTCCATGGAATTGAACAGAATGCTTCTGTGGATTTGGGAAACTCTCTGAAGAGAGTTTACGAGTTTCTATGTTGTGTAGGTAATGAACTTAATTTAATGTCAAGATGGGAAGAAAATAAAAAGAAAGGAAGGAGAGGTGGTGAGTGAGGATGAGGAGGAGAATGAAAGAGGATGAAGGACAGAAGGGAAGGAGGGAGAGAGGAAGGGAGGGAGGGAGGGAAGAAAAGATAAGGACCCTGGAAGGAACTTTAAATATTGTAAAGAGCAGATAACCTTGTTTATATGTTAACATGTGAATCCCCTTATCTAATAATAAAGAAGGAGACAACAGATATTAAAATTGGTTAACTAAAGATAGTGAGCACTCAAAGCTTCCTGTATCTCCCATTTTACATGGTGCTGTGAGCAAGGGTACTCACAGGGCAGAGTTGAATCTGGTGAATTTTGAGGTCAGTCTGAATTTTGAGAATCTGTTCCTGGCATGAGCAGGCTCCTGAATTAGAAAGAGCTACTTACAGGAAATGTAGACTTGGCTTGCTCTCTCGATATTTACAGGAATTAGCTTTATTTTATTTTATTTTTTTCTGTCTTAGCCCGCCAGTGCCTTGCTCATGTATTCTCAAACCGTCTGCCTGAGTTCATTTCAGGACTGTGGACTGTCTTTAGAGAAATCACTCTTCAGTGAGGGAGTCTGGTGAAGACTAGAACCCAAGAGAGGGCAGGCAGCACCGTATCTTCTTTATGGTTTTGATACTGTCGCTTATTTAGTTTTGAGGTTATAATATTCTATCATTTTCCCCTTTCCTTTCTTCCCTCCAAACCCTCTCATATACCCCATCTTTTCAAACTTATGGCCCATCTTTTCTTTAATCATCCTTAATGCATACATGCATATACATACATTTACATATGAGTACATGGATATGTATTTTTAAATATAACCTGGTCAATCTGTATAATGACTTTTGTATGTATGTTTTCAAGGCAGACCATTTAGAATTGGATAAGCAATTAGTGTGCTCTTTCTAAGGAAGACTATCCAACTCTCCCTTGCGCTCAGCATGCCTGAGTTGCTTGAAGTAATTTCTCTGAGGGTAGCATAGGATTCTAGAGCTTTAGCCTCAGCTTACAGGATGGTTGGACACTTCTTACCTGGTCCCAGCAATCACTCATCAGGACCTGCACATCATGTCTCATGATGATGCCTGCACTTTGCTGAGATGTCTGTAAATCCTAATTACTCTAGTGTTGTGTCCAATCTTTTCTTTCTCTTTCTTTGGCATAGTCAAGAAATGCAGCATGGCAGAATCCGGAAACCCTGGATTCTCTTCTTCACTGCATTGTCAGCTAACATCTTTGTAAATCCTCCTGTCAGAGGCTTGGGTTTGCTTGTTTGTTTGTTTGATTTGTTCTTCTTTTCTTCTGTAAACTATGAATGATGCATTAAAAACACAGGTTCAAATACCAGTCTCATGCTTTTAAACTATGACTTCTAGAATCTCAGATGCAGGGACTCTTTCTGATTTAGTGGCAGGGAAGGTTTCTCTGTGTTTTGTTGATGACCCAAAGGGTCCAGCCCAGTTTGAGTAATAGCTTAGATAACATCTAAATTCCCTTTGCAGTTTGATTATAAATTTACAATTCCAGTTTTCTTCCTTAAAACTTCAGTGATGTCTACACACATACCACACACACACACACACACACACACACACACACACACACACACACCCTACTCTTGAAAGGCTTTTCTGCACAATAGCCCATGTGGAAAAAAATTCAATTCACCTGCGATTACAGACAATATCATTTTATTTCAACAATTTTTCTTCAAAATGCCTCTCAGGTAGTTTAAAGAAACGTCAAAAAAGTAAAAAAAGGAAAGAAAAAGAAAAAGAAAACGCTTGGTGAAATTAAGTAAACATTTAGCCAAGTCAGTATATAACCTTTCTCCAATCTGCTCCTTCCATCTACTGCCCTTCTAACTCAAATCTTCTCCTCTTTCTTGTCTCAAACTTAAAGATAGAAGAGGTAAAGGGAGAGGGAAGGTAAGAGGGAGGGAGAGAGAGAGGGAAAGGGAGAGAGAGACTCCCTTAAGCTCATCTCTGAAATGTTTCTGTTTTTAAACACTGCAGTTCATCTCAATTGTGCTCAAATTCAATTCACTTGTGATTGTCTCCTGTATTATTTGCTTTATCAATTTCTCCCCAGACTCAGTGGGGTAGTGATTGAAATTCGAAGGCTTATAGAGGGGAATAAAGACCAACACATATAGAAGAAAATGTGTCTTGAGTCTGCTGGCTGCCAAGAAGCCCTGGCTTTCCCTCAATACTCAGTCCACTTTAGCCTAGTCTCTTGGTAAACATCATCTACCCAAAATGACTTGGGATAAATTTAAATGATTTTTCTTCTTTGTCAAAATGAGTATTTTCTCTGTAGCCTTAGTTTTTCATTGTTGCATTACGTACTGGAGGCTTTGGTTAAGGTGGCCTTGCATTGGGAAGGCATTTGGTGAAGAAAGACATGATACTGAGCCCTGCAAGTTAATCAGTCAAACTAGCCATTGAGATCTTCTTGATTCTAAGTCTGTAACAAGGCTAGTTTTTCATGTAGACACAAATGTAAACTTGTTTTTTTCCTTATGTTTAATTGACATAGAAAGTAGCATGTTTCTTACTGCATTTAGTTTAGTTGGTCTTGACCTGTTGCTCTACCCTGTCCCCTTTTGTCCCCACCCATTTGTATTCTTTCTCTTCCTTCATTCCCCTTCCACTTCCAAATCACATATGTGCTATGGTCCTCATCTCTCTCTTAAAGCATGTCTCCCCTCTCAGATACAGATCTTAGCCTTTACTATTTGTATCTGTGTATTTTTGTGAGCATGAGTGTATATTAGGAGCTAGGAAACTGGAAACTTATTTTTAATAACACTTATTGTTAGTATCCTGCTTGCCAAACTCATAATTTGGTCTAATTTCAAATTCCATACTTATGTTTCTCATGCAGAATTTGTAAAAAAAACAATCAATAATAAGAGCATGATGAGCAGAGAAATAGTAAGATAAGTGGATACAATTTAATGTAAAGGCTGTGTTTTCTAATGCTTATTATGCATATTCATAAGGTAATCATTATGTGGATAAGCATTTTGCTTACAAACTCTGAGTGTGTATTACATGCATGCCTGAATCCATAAGAAGTTTTTGGATCACCTGGAGTTTTAGACATTTATGAACCACCATGAGGATGTTAGGAACTGAGCTCAGGTCCTCTGGAGTCATTTATGTGCATGAGGTGGCCTATAGAGGCATGGGAATATGTCAGCCAAGTTATAGGCAGTTTTGATTCACCAGAATTGGGGGTTGGGATGCATCCAAGGAGTCCTCTGCAGAACAACAAATGCTTTTAACCGCTGAGCCTTTTCTCCAGACTTGCAGGAGGTCATTCTTATCATTCACACTCAAGACTCCCATTGATTTCCCAAAATGCCCCACAGTCTCATATGGCCTTTCCCATTCTACATCTCTACACTTACTTATAGCATTTTCATGGAGTGTCCTCCTGGCCTGTTCTTTTGAACCTCTTTATTTTATAAATTCCTTCCTATGCCACTGAATACTCAGGTTTGCTTCTGTGTGTTTGAGCATGAGTGTTGAGTTAAAAGATTATGCAATGTTCATTGAGAACTTGAGACCCTTTTAAAGAGTAGGTTAATATGAGCAGCTGGCTATCATTCCTTCAATGCACATACAAGGCTTCCAAATCTTTGCTAGAAGTAAGACTTTTCATACCACTCAACTTTACTTTTATGAACCTCTTTCTTTTCCTTCTACTTATACTCAAAATCCTGTCTTTAGTTAAAAGTCTTCTACTTCCTGAAGGTCTCCTCTTACTATTATATTCCACTTTAAAATGCTGTTTAAAGATTTTAGTGCATATTAGGGGACTGGGCAATTGTAACATCTGAGAAATTCCATGAGACTTGCAGACTAAAGAGCAAGACAAGCTACAGATGTAATCCTGGTTGGCTTCCTGAGGCCTGAGGACCAGGGGTACTGGTAATGGAGAGTAGACCAAAGCATGTCTCAGTTCTAATAGAGAGAGTGGTTACCCTCTTCACGTCTTCTTTTCTATCATGGGGTTGGATAGTACCCGCCTATCCTTTTGAGGATGGATCCTTTTTATTTAATCTATTGATTTATTGATTTAAATATGGATGTTTTAAAAAACACTCCAGAAGCTTGCCTAGAAATGGTATTCTATAATCTCTCTTGGCTTTCCACAGGTCAGTGAATTAGTTATAGAAAATAACCATCACATCTATGTGCTTCTGCAGAGAAACAGTGTCCTGTCCTCCTTATTTCTGTATGGAAGCGAATCTGAAACTTGCTGGAAATTTAAGCAATAATGGTTTTTTGAACACTTATATGCTAAGTAAATTATACATATCTCTCAGAGGTATGTGTGTTAAAAATATTATTCCAATATGTAAATGAGGATGTTGGGAAGCTAACTGACTTTATGTCTGAGCTGGGTTGCAATGTCAGAACCCTATTTTTGGAGCAAATGTGAGTCGCTTCTTGACATGTTTTTTGCTGGGATGGTTTATTTGCCTCCTTTCTGGTTTTGTTTCACAGTAATGATTTTCTTAGGAGTAAGGCTAGAAAGTAGTAAAAAAGATACACGAGTGGTCAGGCATTTTCTATGAAAAGCACATATACCTGAGAATATTTTGTTAGTGAGGAGTGAATCAAATTACATTATGCAGTGAGCAGAGGTATGTAAATGAAGTGGTTACATTTCCTGAAGATGGTAGTATTTCTCAAACAAGGACCAGGCAGACATCCACTGTAGAATTTCTACCTCTGTATTACACAGGTACTCTGGAGGATTTTGATGCTTCTAATCAAGTTACTCACCTGGACCTACTTGACACCCAACTCCACTCCAAACACTTGTGCTTTCTGAGCGGAAGGAAGTAATACAAGTACTTCCTCTCCTGAATTTGCATAATTGCAGAGCATCAACAATGCTGCTTGCTTTCTCAAAGTGATTGTTAGAAAGTGATTAGCTAGTGCAAGTCTCAGAATAAAATACATCTCTATATTTCCTGTCTTTAGGAATGCCTGAGAGCAAAGATAATGGACCAGAGAAACATGTGAAAAAAGCCAGCCAACATCTGCCAGATCAATAGCCCTTAAACAATTACCCTCCTAGGGAGGCAGACCTTAAGAGACCCCCAAGTCAGAATTTTATTCATGAACAGACTGTTACAAAGTAGACTGTATATTTAAGGTATTTTGAAATTATAAGAAATTCTCTTGATGTGAGATACATTGTTTAACAATTCTTATCAAAATATGTCCTTGGAAGAGTTTTTATATTTCTTTGAGGGTGAAAACTTGAAGAAATATGTCTGAAATTTAACATAGATGGGGAATGCATAAGGCCCATTAAAATATAAGACAAGACTTTCATTAAATGAAAGAATTAGAACCATGAGTATCTGTGAAGTAGAATGAGCCTGTGAATGGACTAATGTGCTCTTTATTCCTTTAACAAGTGACTTTAGCAGCTTCTGTTATTAGAGCCCTTTGCACTTGGATTCAAGAGATCAAGTCATATTGATAGTTCCAGGAAAGAAAAAAAAATCCTTCCCTAACCCTGACAGCTGGAAAGCAGATACCTATCTATCTGTCTATCTATCTATCATCTATCTATCTATCTATCTATCTATCTATCTATCTATCTATCTATCATCTATCTATCTACCTATCTATCTTCTATCTATCTATCATCTGTCTGTCTATCTGTCTGTCTGTCTGTCTGTCTCCCCCTCTCTGTATATATAGTTTTAGAGCCCAGGGAAGAATAGTACTGCTCTTCTGTAGCATGGTACTGTGATAGCCCCCAAAAGAGTCACAGTGACCTCCAGTGACCAGAAAACACTAAAGACATGAGCTTGACAACCCTTTTTCTACTGTGATATATAGGGTTGATCGTGAGTACATAATTAATTGCCATGGAGTTTGTAATATGTCATATATTGATAAACCAGCCTGCTTCTATCTTAGGTGCAAAAGCCGTCTTGTAGTAAATACAGACTAGGTTTATTTCTGTTTATGATTAAATCTATTTCTCAAGGATTGAGTTATGCTCCACCTGTTTATCTTAACATTAAATAGTTCAGTACTGTGTGTTTCAGAAAATGGCAACCATGACTTTGTTTCAAAAAATTGTGTTGATTATTTTGTTATTATTTAGCCATGATGATTTGGGTTGGTGGTCTTTCTCTGTGCATCTTTGGGATTAGCAATATCTGGACATGAACTGCCAAAATACTGACAATGTTTAGTGTCTATGTTGAGGCTAGGAGATGAATTAATATAGGAAGTACTTCAGATATTTATTACTGTATTCTGAACCACTCCCTAAACTCAATGGCCTCCAAGAATGACCATTTATAATCTCTCATTTAGGAATGGTCTCAGAACTATATGTGACTTTGGGTGGCTGTGCAGCCTTCAGAAAATACAATAAGGCTGTAATGTCTACAATGGCTCAATTATATAGCTGGCAGCATTTACTAGCTGGAGGTAAAGCTCAGCTGGGCTGTCAGCCAGTGCTTCTCAAGTCTCTTCCTTGTGGCCTTTCTACAAGTTCACATCCACATAGCTGATGGCTGGATTCCAAGACTAGAAATCCAACCATTAGGGGGTGACACATTATGAGGTGACACATTAAGGGGTGACACTAGAGGAAGCCCAAGCTTGGACACTGTAGATTTCACATGTGCTGCATTTTACTGGTCACAAGAAATTATATGTCTAATAAGGGAAAGGTTTTATGTGAACAAACGCTCAAGAGAAAGAGGGAAATGTAGAGCTTCAATCTATGATGTGTAGCAAGCTGTATGTTGACCTTGGTTAAAGCCTACAAAAGAAAGTGCAGTTACTAGTAACTATTTGTTCATGGCTTCACTATGTATATGTGGGAGGGGCAGTTAAGTGCCTAACATATTTCATGACAAAGTTAAAGACTAGAGGGGAGTGGAGCTGCAGATATAGCTTAGAGGTGGAGTCTCTGACTGTTGATGGTCGGTGGCCTTTGGTGTTTGATCCAGAGAAAGAGGGAGGGGAAAGAGGGATGGAGGAAGAAAGACAGACAGACACAGAGAGAAACAAACAGAAAGAGATGGAGAGAATGAGAATAAAAGAAATATTTTGTGACTCGTGTATACAAAGGCAAGGCTCCATTTTTCCCGAGAAGGGCAAAACATTCTGCCCGCCAATATGCGTGAGACTGAGACTAGAGGCTCTCAAGATGTGAGTTTTTTCTTGTCTTCCTTCTCATGCTAGTGCTTTGGGTAATACTTGTATTATCCAAGGCAAGTGAGTACAGATCCCATTGTGCACCTCTTCTGCAACATGTGGAAATAATTACTTCAACACTCATTTTGAATTTTAGACGTTTCCCCCTGTGTTCAAACTCAGTATTATATATGAAAACTACAGTCCAAATTCCTCTTACTAGTCATTTAATAAAGGCTTGTAAGAACCTTTTGTGGACATTCAGGTTGATTTTCTTGAATACAATATCTAGTTCTTCAGAGCTATTATGGGCTTTAACTATAGCATTTTCTATTAGCCTAAAAGTGTGCCATTGATTGTAAGGGAAATATGCTGTAAGAAAAATGAATGTCTCACAAAGCAAAACTCTTGTTGTTACAGAGTCTGGAAGGACTCAACCCACATTTGAACACTTTTATTGCACTGTTTTCAAAGCACTGTGTACACACTATTGTCTGATGTCTCTTCTAAAACTCACACTTAAATGTACTCATCACTATAATGAATGAAGAAGTAAGACTTTCAGGAAGATAACTAGAACTATCAGGTACCACTCTTATGAACTGGTGAGTGCTAGGATTGTAGGAGTGTGGGCTAGTTATAAGCATGAATTTTCTTTGCACATGAATTCAATTTCATCTTTTGACTGTTTTGTGCATGCCGTGTTTCCTTACTCTTCTCTCATGTTTTCACACAATACAAATGGCCTTATCCTATAGATAGTGAAACTATGGTCTTAAGACTCTGGCTTCTAGACAAAGACTCAAAAAAATATGTATTATTTATAATTTACCCAGATTGTGTACCCTATTTTAATAGCAGAAAATTGCCTAAGACAATGCAAATTCATTCAAAATAACATGTGCTTATATATCTAAAGAATACACATGCATGTTGATTGATTATTGGATGGCATCCTTATGGTGTCTTAAAAATGACAGTTCAGAAAAAACTTGCTACAACATATATCGTGAGATATACTTAACTACTTTAAGGTAACTCACATTAAAAATATTATTAGCATTAGTTTCAAGAAGGATAGCACTGTGACTCTGATATTTCACATGGAATAAGTCATAAAGTAATATTTCTTTTTCCTATTGTTCATATGTTCCATGCACTTTATCTACACAGCAGTTGAGATGAAGCTACACAGATTTCTAAGAAGGAAAATAGCCCCATCAATGTTATTTCCCTTCCTTTCTGATGAGACATGGGACCAGCCCCTGAACAGAAGAGACTAAAGTTAGTAAATGTAAATTTCTTAGTATAGACCACTGGAAGCAGCTGAATAGTGAGCAGTTTCTGTCTCTGAACACAGTGCAGAAACACTTCAGCCCAATGGCTAAACTCCCAAAGTAACATAATATGTACATAGTAGATGCAAATTCAAATTTGCTTCAGTTCCCTGGACTCAATTTCCTTATGTGTGAAATGAGATAACTCTCTGGATTTTTGTAAAAATTTTATATTATATGGCATAGTGCCATGTAGCAGAACAAACCCAATTGGTTTAAATTATACAGAAAGTCATTGACATTACATTGGTATTTTGTAATAATGCTAGAAACTGAATTATCACTATATATTTATATATATATTCTAAACATATATGTAAGACATATACACACATACATACAAAATACACACATATGTATACATACACACATGCATATAAATGTATACACACATATGCATATATATGCACACATATGTATACACACACATATATACAAATTCACACATATACTTGTGTGTCAACATATATTTGTGCTTCTGTTTATTATGTTACACCAATCAGAAAAATGTCATGGTTACAATGCCAATGAAATATGTACAAGATGAACAGCTTCAACTCATGTCTGAGCACCATAGAGAAGGGCATATAAAAATGCAAGCATATATTTAGACAAATATACTCAGATGCAGGTGCATGTGCATAAAAATTATCATTGTCTTTGGCAGCTTAGGAAATACCTGTAAACTCTTTCCTTATGAGGTTTGTTGACTTATACAAACAGAATAATGATTGAAGAGAGATACCCCTCACATTTCTTCCTGCCTGAGATTCTAAAGCATCTAGTCCATCTGAGTTCTCTTATACATTTTGTCAGTTATATCAAAAGTGGAGTTGGTGGAAAAGCACTCACAGCAGGTCTGAGTGGGAGAGACATCAGCTAAGTTGCTATTCTAAGGTAGTGAATATGATTCAGGGAACATCTTAAAGTTAGACAACTTTCTGTTGTTGTTGTTGTTGTTGTTGTTGTTGTTGTTGTTGTTTTTAGAAAGGATCTCACTATATGCTTAGGTTGTACTGGCTCTAGTTCAGGTTGGTTTCAAATTCACAGAGATCTACCTGCCTCTGCTTGCTAAGTTGTAAGACTGAACTCATGCACCAACATGCCAGTCCCTTTTAGATGGATAACTTCTACTAGTTAAATCCAAAAATGAAATGGGATACACAGAATTTAGCCCTGTTCTCTGTGACTCACCCTGCTGATTTATTCTTGTTTCTTTGGAGTATACTGTCCCTGTCTTTTGAAGTAGCTTATTTTAGGCTGCATATTCAGAACCTGTGTTTGTGAAGAACTTTTCCAACTGTGAAGTGCTGAAGGAGTTTGAGTTAAAGATGGACATTTTGTTGGAGGATAAGATAGGACAAAACCACTTGTGTAATGGGAAATTTTGCATTACTGTTGTTCTAATTACTTTTCCTTGCCAAGCTAAAACATTTAGACCAAAATGCAACTTGGGGAAGAAAGGGCTTATTTGGCTTACACTTCCAGGACACAGTTCATGATTAAGGGAAATGAGAGCAGCAACTCTGAAAAAGAAACCATGAAAGAAGCCTGTTATCTGGCCACTCTCTAGATCATATTTAGCTAGCTTCCTTATATAGCCACAACCTCTTGTCCAAGGATGGTACCACACAAATTTGTGTGTGTCCATTCCCATCAATTAACAATTGAGACCATTCCACACAGGTATTTTCATAGGCCTGTCTCATCCAGGCAATTTCTCAGTTGAGGTTTTCCTCTCAAAAGAACTATAAACTGTGTTAAGTTGACAACCAGAGAATCTGTTCTGCATCAAGAAAAGACTCAGCTATGTTCTTACTCCACACTTCATAACTGAATTTCCCAATAAAGTAGGCATTGTCCACATGAACCATTCAGAAAATTTACATATTTTAAAAATTTATCATGGACAAGAGTTGGAAAATATAGTAATACTGATATACTGATTATTTGTTGATATTCAGGATGATAAAGTATTAAATTTTAATTTTATCTGGATTTGAATGTCTTGCAATGTGACCACCATAAAATCTAAACTTGCAGATATTACTTGTATTAATATAAGACTACTATCTAGATACTGCTCATTTAAAAAATATGTAAGGCTCAAATATCTAGGGGTAAAGTCCCTAGATAACTAACTTGTTATTTCTTATTTATGGTGATTAGATATAAGTGATTCAGTAGACTATAGAAAAAATGTGAAATTTGAGAAGTGAGAGAAAGGAGATAGGAAAGAAATTAATAAAGTTACTAGCATAAAGAACTGGAGAGATGGCTTGGCCATTAAAGAGTGGACTCACAACTAAAATATGAGTGTATGGAGCCATTCTCATTGAAACCATCACAGGCAGAATTTGTGATTTTATGTCTATGTTTCAAATGACCAACTTGTATTGTGAATGTAAGGTGTGAATAGTAGGGAATACTTTACCTAAAAAGAGTTCATTTCTGGATAATTTTCACAAAAGGCTTATAGAAATAGTGTTTTTTTTTAATTTAAGAAAGAGCTCTAATGAGGATGCAAGTCTTGGGAATAATGCATATAGAAAAACAGCAGCCTCTCCAAAGAAGAAGTGGGCAAACGTCACACACTGCTGTCTGCTGCTCTGTGCTCCTGATATCATGGGAGGATAGAGAAAGTGATCCTGTGAATATCAGTATGTCTCCTTCATTCTATTTCCCCTAGCTGTGTTTCATCTGCCCCTGGGGGTTTGGATCCTCAAAGTTGCTCAAGAGAAAGCACTGCCTTCTTTGTCATCTTCTAGTTAGGTCCTTCTGTCCCTGGGGCTGCCTTCAGGCCTCTGAGGAGAAACTATGTAGCTGTGATATGGAGCTTTACAAATATGTAAAACCTTGGTATTTTTAGATACCACAGGAAGATACAAAAAATTCTGTGAGGCTGATTATGAAAAGTATGTCTTCCATTGCTCCAACTGCTGCCCAGGAAATGAGAACTTTGCCACAGTCTTACCTGTCTGGATTCTCTGCCTTTGTGTTTCTCAGTACTGCAGCTGCAGTAGCTTTCTCAGCATCCCTCCCCCACCGTGGGTCAAGATGACTATATTTTATTGTCTTTTTTCAATTATTAGATATTTTCTTCATTTACATTTCAAATGCTATCCTGAAAGTCTCCTATACCCCCCCAACCCTGGGTCTCCTCCCCTATGTACCCACTCCCACTTCTTGGCCCTGGTATTCCCCTGTACTTGAACATATAAAGTTTGCAAGACCAAGGGACCTCTCTTCCCAATGATGGCCTACTGGGCCATCTTCTGCTACATATGCAGCTAGAGACATGAGCTCTGGGGGCACTGGTGTCAGCAGATACTGACGAGGATGTGGAGAAAGGGGAGCACTCCTCCCCTGCTGGTGGGATTGAAAGCTTGTACAACCACTCTGGAAATCAGTCTGGCATTTCCTCAGAAAATTGAACATAGCACTACTGGAAGATCCAGCAATTCCTCTCCTGGGCATATACCCAGAATATGTTCCAATTGATAATAAGGACACATGCTCCACTATGTTAATAGCAGCCTTATTTATAATAGCCTAAAGCTGGAAAGAACCCAGATGTCCCTCAACAGAGGAATGGATACAGAAATTGTGGTACATTTATATAATGGAGTACTACTCAGCAATTAAAAAGAATGAATTTATGAAATCTTTGGGCAAATGGATGTATCTGGAGGATATCATCCCAAGTGAGATAACCCAATCACAAAAGAAGTCAATTGATATGCACTCACTGATAAGTGGATATTAGCCCAGAAACTTAGAATACTCAAGATACAATTTGCAAAACACAAGAAAATCAAGAAAAAGGAAGACCAATGTGTGGATACTTCATTCCTCCTTAGAATAGGGAACAAAAAACCCATGGAAGAAGTTACAGAGACAAAGTCTGGAGCTAAGATGAAAGGATGGATCATCCAGAGACTACCCCACCTGGGGATCCATCCCATAATCAGCCACCAAAGGCAGACACTATTGTACATGCCAGCAAGATTTTGCTGAAAG
Source organism: Mus minutoides (assembly GCA_902729485.2). Taxonomy (NCBI): domain Eukaryota; kingdom Metazoa; phylum Chordata; class Mammalia; order Rodentia; family Muridae; genus Mus; species Mus minutoides. The sequence goes on along the minus strand of LR749498.1, from coordinate 79,283 downwards.
GACCCTGATATAGCTGTCTCATGTGAGCTATGCCAGTGCCTGGCAAATACAGAAGTGGATGCTCACAGTCATCTATATGATGGAACACAGGGCCCCTAATGGAGGAGCTAGAGAAAGTATCCAAGGAGCTGAAGGTGTCTGCAACCCTATAGGTGGATCAACATTTCCTTTTAAGGCTTGTCTATCGAATTAGTGGGGAGAGCTAGTTCAGTTTGCAGTATATTATCCTCATATGTATTATCACCCATTCTACTACAATTCTTAAAGCTTCAGGTGGCAATATCACACACAGAGATACACAGTGACAGATGAAAGCACACACATACACACAGACACACATGCAGACATACAGACACAATTCCATTGACAGACACAGAGACATATACAGACACATATATAGACACATATACACATGCACACACAGTCACAGATGTAAACACACATACATACATACACAGAAACTGACACACACACACAGATACACACACACAGACACATATACACAGACAAAATCACACTGACAAACACAGACACATATACACACACAGAAACATGCAGACACACACATATACAGACATATACACACAGAGACACATAGACACACATGTACACACACAGACACACACACAGACACAGATACTGACACACACACAGACACACACAGACATACATGTACACACACAGACACACACATACACAGATGCATACACACATGCACAGACACAAACATAGACAGACACAGATACACACACACAGACACACATGTACACACAGAGACACACATGCACACACATAGACGCAAACAGACAGACAGGAACACAGACACACACACACACACACAGAGACACACATAGACACAAACATAGACACAAACACGGGAACCTGGTTTCCACTGGGAAACATATGATAGTAACACATACACACACATTTACACGCGCAGACACATACAAACACATACACAAATACAGGCGCAGACACACATACACACATGCACACACACAGACATATATAAACACAGACACACAGACACAAACACAGACACACGTACAAACTGACACAGATAGAAACAGACATACACACACACAGAGAAACACACACAGACACAAACAGACAAATACAAACATATACATACACAGACATACACACACAAGAGACACAAACACAGAAACACACAGAGACACAGCACAGACACACACAGAGACACACACAGTCACAAGCACAGACACATACAGAGACACACACAGACACAAGCACAGACACACACAGAGACACAGAGACACCGACACACACACACACACACACACACACACACACACACACACATTTCATCCTCACTCATTCTTTGTCATTCGATATCTTGATTTCCCGAGAACTAGTAATAATCTTTTCTTTGTGTGTGTGTGTGTGTGTGCGTTTCGTTCCAAGAATTACCTCTAACCATTCCCAAATTTCAATTGCTATGTATTTTTTATGTAAAAGATATCCATAAAAAGACTTTGGGTGCCCTGAATATGGCCAGCTGGGACACAACTCAGATAGGAAGTTCATCGCCCGGGTGCAGAGGTAGAATATAATTGTGAGCTGGTGCCCCAGAGATTGGCCATCTTCATCGAGAAGACCAAGGACGGGCAGATCTAGCCTGTCCCAAATGTGGTGGTTCGAGTGCCTGTAGCACTAACCACACACTGGTCCTGGACTCTCAGAAGTGAGTCTTTGGGACTTTGGTAACTACAGCTGGCTGGGCTATGCCGAGCAGAAGGATGAGATGGTACCTTGCCCGGTGAACCTGTTCGACATCCTGGGGCATGGCGCAACCCAGATCTATGCCGGCTATACCTGCTCCTTCGCTGTCACTGAAGTGGGTAGCCTGTTTTTCTGGGGGGCCACCAAAACCTCTCGAGAGTCTATCATGTACCCGAAAGCAGTGCAGGAGCTCTGTGGCTGGTGGATCCGGAGCCTTGCCTGTGTAGAGCAGTATCGTTCTAAGAGCCAAGGAGAATGCCATCAACTGGGGTCAGTCCCTAGCCTTCGGAGAATTGGGATATGGGGATCACAAACCTAAGACTTCTGCTGCAGCTCAGTAGGTGAAGATTCTGGATGGCGTCTTTTCTGAACAGGTGGCCATGGGCTATTCACACACCTTGGTGATAGGGCTAGATGAGAGCGAGACTGAGGAGAAGCTGCAGAGGCTGCCCGAGTACATCCCATGCACTTTCTCGTGGCAGCTGTCCTTTCCACCAGAAATGTCAGACAAGGAATTCAGGAAGCAAAAGTTGACCAAGGGTGCATGGGGTAGCCTCCCTGAGGCTCTGCTTCCAAGAGATTCAACGTTAACTACCTTTTCTGTACACTTTCCTAAGTCTTTTTCCCTCAATGTTTGATTAAAGCATTTGCTCATAAAAAAAGACATATATTTTTAAATGTTTGGGTGCTCTGCCTGCATTTATGTCTGTGTACCATGTAGATGACTAAAGAGGCCAGAAGGGGTCATTGGATCTCATGGAACTGGAGTTATAGGTGGTTGTGGGCCGCCATGTGGGTGCTGGGAACTGAAACTAGGTCCTTGGCTAGAGCAGCAAGTGATCTTCACTGCTGAGCAGCTTTCCAGTCCACAAACACATTTCATTATTAATCATATTCATTTTAGAAAAAAAATTGGTTCTTAGAGCTTACTTTTGGATTATTTTTTTCTAAGACAATTATTTGTTTCTGTAGGTATCAGGATCCAGATTCTATGTCTTTTCTTTTACCGTTTAGTTCTTCGGTTCAGTAAAAACTCCTGTTGCTACCTCCTTGGGGAAAGGTGCAGGATAGGCGAATCTTCTCTGATGGCCATAGACACTTTCACTGTACCTTCTATGAAAGTGAGAGTTTGGTTAAATAGGACATTTAAAACAACTGGTTCTCAACCTTCCGAATGCTGTGACCCTTTAATTCATACAGTTCCATAAAATGATTTTTGTTACTCCTTCATAATTGCAATTTTGCTACTCTTATGAATTGTAATGTAAATACCTATGTTTTGCAGTGGTCTTAGGCAAGCCCTGGGAAAGGTTCATTTGACCCCCAAGGCAGCCATGACCCATGACCCATGACCCATAGGTTGAGCACCGTTGGCCTAAAGTAAAGTGGGAAATGAATATGGAGGAAAATTTATTAAAGCATACTTCATTCAAAAATGTTACAGCGAAATCTAATCTCTCTTGTAATAATCTAAATGTGAAATTTAAAAAATACAGACTTCTGGGGAAAAAAATACTTGTTTCTCTGTGCTCTGGGCTCAAACAATGTTGTGATGGCATTTTTTGTAATCCCCACACTTTGAAGCATCTCGCTCACTGTTTTTTTAATTACTGCTGAGTTTAGATTTTTGTTTTAACCCAATGTTTTGAAGCAGTATTGTGTTGAAATTTATGGAGTATTTCATTCATATTATTTTTAGGGACCCTAAAGTCAGTATTCATTTGGGGATCTCAGGAAATCATTGCTAATTAATATTTTCTGAGTTGTGTTTAATATTTAATTTCTAAACTATTAATAAGACATTTTAAACAGTTTTTACTTCTCCTCTCATCTCTCTTCTTCACTTCACTTCCAGGCAGAAAACAGAAAGCTTTCCACCACTTGGAATTTTTTTTTGTGTGTGTCTCTGTGTTTATTTCTAAATATTCCTTATCCTGTGGCTGCTCTTTCTTGTAACTGTGTGATTGAATAGTGGAGGACATCTTTCCTCTTATTTCACTAAGGATATGGAAGAGACTTTTGTCATTTAATTCCAGTAAAATAGAAACACTTTTCTAGCTTTAATATTGCTTCATTTCCAACTTTCCCACATAGTGCTACATACTATGAACCAAATATTACAATATTAAAATCATTATTTATCTTATATGCTTTAATAAATTCAAAGGGCATTATTTTAAAATACACTTTAATATTTGTGTTTTGTTCTTTGCCATTTGCTTAGCATCATGCTCAGATTATTTTATTGCCTTATCATTTAAGGAGATGATAGTAAAACATTGATAAGACATTCTATTTGTACCCTTTTCCCTTTAACTGCATCTTTTATTTTTGCAGCCCTAATTTTGGCCTTGGGGGTTGATGAGAGAAAAGAATAGCATGCTTGCTCTCTATTTTGTCTAGTTTTTACCCTACTCCCAGAGGACATCTCTACCTGCCACCAGATAACAGAATGTGGATGGCTGTTCCTCAGCTTATTCAAGAGAAGAGATGTTAACATGTGGCTTCCTAAACAAGCTTTTCCTCATCCTCTTCTTTCTAGCTTCAACTTTACACCTAAGGTCTTTAAATACTGGCTATGGCCAATTCATATGCTTATAAGTCGTTTTGAAGACTATGACTCAGTTGTTTTTTTTTTTTTTTTTTTTTTCTTTTCTCCTGTTTTCTCTACTGCCACCTAACTATTCAAATACTTAGATTCATTCCTTCCATTTATCATGCACAGCATTTAGAACATATCATCCTTTCTTTTTTTTTAGAACACTCTATTTCTTTCTAGGAGATTCAATTAGCCTTCCTCACTACCTTTGCTTAAGTTCTAAAGACATACAGGAAGAAAGCATATTTTTATAAATATTTTACCTTTAACAATACCTTCTTCATCACTGCATGGTTTTATTCTCTTCATGCATATATATTTATTCTCTTTCCTTGATTTTCTATGGCCCCCAGTGTTTATGTTTTGTAAAATGTGTTTCCAGATCTTTTAAGATTAGTAAAGAAAGTAGGACCTGGCTCCCCACTGCTCTCTCCCCACCAACTCCTCAGAACACATCTTACACATTTCATCTTAATGACTACTTAAGACCCAAAATAATTTTTATTGATAACAGTAATATGGTAATTCATTAAGGTATGCTGTTACCCAAGTGCTAATTAAAAGCAAAGATAGTTGAAGGATAAAGGAGGGCTTGAAAGCACATCACACACAAGTTCCTTCCTAATATATTTCTTGTCTGTCACACTTATTACTGCAGGGTGGGTTGGCAGGTTAATTATGTACGAGGCAGGAGAGCAGGTACAGAGGATGTTACAATCTCCAGAGCAAACACTTATAATCATTTTATCTAAATATAAGACAAACTCACCTTGATGAAGGATTGCATTTAGTGATTATATATAAGGCGACCTTGCTTCCTAAAGATTGCAGGTGGCACCAAGTTCAATTTGGCTTAGTAAAGCTGGTAGAGAAATACTGACCCGATAGTCACTCTGACTCATAAATGTGGATCCAAGATTCTGAAAATTTGCTTTATTTTATTTTATTTTATTTTATTTTATTTTGTTTTGTTTTATTGCGAATTCTCTGCTTTCTCTAGTTCCTGGTTTCTTCTCAAGTTATATTTCCCCTCAGTATAATTCTCTGATACGATGTTTTTGTTGTTGTTTTTTAAATTCAAAGCAGGTCTTACTATGTAGCTCTGATTATCCTGGAATTCACTATGTAGACCAGGCTGGCCTCAAACTCAGAGAGATCCGCCTGCCTCTGCTTCACAAGTGCTGGGCTTAATGCTGTGCACTGCTATACCCAGTTCTTGAAATTATGTAATTTGAAAGAATTTTGTTTTTAGCTTAAATGTATCATGCAATGGTAAAAGTTATCTCATTTAGACAGTTCTTTTTTTTTCAATTTTTTTATTAGATATTTTCTTAATTTACATTTCCCCTCCCCCTCCCCGGCCCTGCTTCCCTGCCTACCCACACCCATTTCTTGGCCCTGGTGTTCCCCTGTATTGGGGCATATAGAGATTGCAATACCAAGGGGCCTCTCCTCCCAATGATGGCAGACTAGGCCATCTTCTGCTACATATGGAGTTAGAGACACGAGTTCTGGGGTTCTGGTTAGTTCATATTGTTGTTCCTCTTCTAGAGTTGCAGACCCCTTCGGCTCCTGGGGTTCTATCTCTAGCTTCTCCTGTGTTCCATCTTATAGATGACTGTGAGCATCCACTTCTGTATGAGACAGCTATATCAGGGTCCCTTCAGTAAACACTTGCTGTTCTATGAAATAGTGTCTGAGTTTAGTGACTGATTATGGAATGGATCCCCCACTGGGGTAGTCTTTTATGGTCCATCCTTTTGTCTTGGCTCTAAACTTTGTCTCTGTAACTCCTTTCATGGCTATTTTGATTCCTATTCAAAGGAGGAATGAAGTATCCACGCGCTGGACTTCCTTCTTGATTTTCTTGTCTTTTGCAAATTGTATCTTGGGTATTCTAAGTTTCTGGGCTAATATCCATTTACAGTGAGCGCATATCCAATGACTTTTTTTGTGATTGGGTTACCTCACTAAGGATTATATCCTCCAGATACATCCATTTGCCCAAAAATTTCATAAATTCATTTTTTTAATAGCAGAATAGTACTCCATTTTGTACCACATTTTCTGTATCCATTCCTCTGTTGAGGGACATCTGGGTTCTTTCCAGCTTCTGGCTATTATAAATAAGGCTGCTATTAACATAGTGGAGCATGTGCCCTTTTTACCAGTTGAAACATCTTCTGGGTATATGCCCAGCAGAGGTATTGCAAGATCCTCTGGTAGTATTATGTCCAATTTTCTGAGAAAACGCCAGACTGACTTCCAGAGTGGTTGTACAAGCTTGCAATCCCACCAGCAATGGAGGAGTGTTCCTCTTTCTCCACATCCTGGCCAGCATCTGCTGTCACCTGAATTTTTGATCTTAGCCATTCTAACTGGTGTGAGGTGAAATCTCAGTGTTGTTTTGATTTGCATTTCCCTGATGATTAAGGATGTTGAACATTTTTTCAGATGTTTCTCAGCCATTTGGAATTCCTCAGTTGAGAATTCTTTGTTTAGCTCTATTCCCCATTTTTTAATGAGGTTATTTGTTTTTCTGGAGTCCAACTTCTTTAACTCTTTGTAGATGTTGGATATTAGTCCCCTATCAGATTTAGGATTGGTAAAAATCCTTTCCCAATCGGTTGGTGGCCTTTTTGTCTTGCTGACTGTGTCTTTTGCCTTACAGAAGCTTTGAAATTTTATAAGGTCCCATTTGTCAATGCTTGATCTTAATGCACAGGCTATTGCTGTTCTGTTTAGGAATTTTTTTCCCTGTGCCCATATCTTCGAGGGTTTTCCCCACTTTCTCCTCTATAAATTTCAGTGTCTCTGGTTTTATGTGGAGGTTTTTGATCCACTTAGACTTAAGCTTTGTACAAGGAGATAAGAATGGATCAATTCAAATTCTTCTGCATGATAACAGCCAGTTATGCCAGCACCATTTGTTGAAAATGCTGTCCTTTTTCCACTGGATGGATTTAACTCACTTGTCAAAGATCAAATGACCATAGGTGTGTGGATTCATTTCTGAGTCTTCAATTCTATTCTATTGATCTATCTGTCTGTTGCTGTACCAGTACCATGCAGTTTTTATCACAATTGCTCTATAGTACAGCTTCATGTCAGGCATGGTGATTCTCCCAGAGGTTCTTTTATTGTTGAGAATACTTTTTGCTATCCTAGGTTTTTTGTTATTCCAGATGAATTTTCAAATTGCCCTTTCTATCTCAGTGAAGAATTGAGTTGGAATTTTGATGGGGATTGCATTGAATCTGTAGATTGCTTTCGGTAGGATAGCCATTTTGTCTATATTAAACCTGCCAATCCATGAGCATGGGAGATCTTTCCATCTCCTGAGATCTTCTTCAATTTCTTTCTTCAGAGACTTGAAGTTCTTGTCATATAGATCTTTCACTTCCTTAGTTAGAGTCACACCAAGGTATTTTATAGTATTTGTGACTATTGTGAAGGGTGTTGTTTCCCTAATTTCTTTCTCAGCCCATTTATCATTTGTGTACAGAAAGACCATTGATTTGTTTGANTTATCATGTTTAGGGAAGGGCCTTGAATTCCTGATCTTTCCAAGACCTTTATCATGAATGGGTGTTGGATTTTGTCAAATGCTTTCTCAGCATCTAAGGAGATGATCATGTGGTTTTTATCTTTGAGTTTGTTTATATAGTGTATTACGTTGATGGATTTCCATATATTAAACCATCCCTGCATTCCTGGGATGAAGCCCACTTGGTCATGACGGATGGATGATCGTTTTGATGTGTTCTTGAATGTGGTTTGCGAGAATTTTATTGAGTATTTTTGCCTCGATATTCATGAGGGAAATTGGTCTGAAGTTCTCTTTCTTTGTTGGATCTTTGTGTGGTTTAGGTATCAGAGTAATTGTGGCTTCATAGAATGAATTGGGTAGAGTACCTTCTGTCTCTATTTTGTGGATTGGTTTGAGGAGAGTTGGAATTAGGGCTTCTTTGAAGGTCTGATAGATCTCTGCACTAAACCCATCTGGTCCTAGGCTTTTTTTGGTGGGGAGACTATTGATGACTGCTTCTATTTCATTAGGGGAAATGGGACTGTTTAGATTGTTAATCTAATCCTGGTTTAACTTTGGTACTTGGTATCTGTCTAGGAAACTGTCCATTTCATCCAGGTTTTCTAGCTTGGTTGAGTATAGCCTTTTGTAGTAGGATCTGATAAAGTTTTGGATTTCCTCAGGTTCCGTTGTTATGTCTCCTTTTTTCATTTCTGATTTTGTTAATTAAGATAGTGTCCCTCTGCCCTCTATTGAGTCTGGCTAAGTGTTTATCTATCTTGTTGATTTTCTCAAAGAACCAGCTCCTGGTTTGGTTGATTCTTTGAATAGTTCTTTTTGTTTCTATTTGGTCGATTTCGGCCCTGAGTTTGATTATTTTCTGCTGTCTACTTCTCTTGGGTGAATTTGCTTCCTCTAGTTCTAGAGCTTCTAGGTGTGCTGTCAGGCTGCTAGTGTATGCTCTCTCTAGTTTCTTTTTGGAGGCACTCAGGGCAATGAGTTTTCCTCTTAGGACTGCCTTCATTGTGTCCCATAAGTTTGGGTATGTTGTGGCTTCATTTTCATCAAACTCTAGAAAGTCTTTAATTTCTTTATTTATTTCATCCTTGACTAAGGAATCAGTGAGTAGAGTTTTGTTCAGTTTCCATGAGAATGTTTGCTTCCTATTATTTATGTTGTTATTGAAGATCAGCCTTAGTCCATGGTGGTCAGATAGGATGCATGGGATAATTTCAATATTTTTGTATCTGTGGAGGCCTGTTTTGTGACCTATTATATGGTCAGTTTTGGAAGAGGTACCATGTGGCACTGAGAAGAAGGTATATCCTTTTGTTTTAGGATAAAATGTTCTGTAGATATCTGTTAAATCCATTTGTTTCATGACTTCTGTTTGCATCCATGTGTCTATGTTTAGTTTCTGTTTCCAGGATCTTTCTATTGGTGAGAGTGGGAGTTGAAGTCTCCCACTATTATTGTGTGAGGTGCAATGTGTGCTTTGAGCTTTACTACAGTTTCTTTAAAGAAAGTGGCTGCCCTTGTATTCGGAGCATAGATATTCAGAATTGAAAGTTGATCTTGGTTGATTTTACCTTTGATGAGTATGAAGTGCCCCTCCTTGTCTTTTTTTATAACTTTGGGTTGAAAGTCAATTTTATCCGATATTGGAATGGCTACTTCAGCTTTTTTCTTTGGACCAATTGGTTGGAAACTGTTTTCCAGCCTTTCACCCTTAGGTAATGTCTGTCTTTTTCCCTAAGGTGCATTTCCTGTAAGCAGCAAAATGTTGGGTCCTGTTTGTGTAGCCAGTCTATTAGTCTATGTCTTTTTATTGGGTAATTGATTCCATTGATGTTAAGAGAAATTAAAGAAAAGTAGTTGTTGCTTCCTGTTATTTTTGTTGTTAAAGTTGGGATTCTGTTCTTGGGGCTGTCTTCTTTTAGGATTGTTGAAGGATTTAGTTTTTTCTAGGGTGTAGTTTCCATCCTTGTTTTGGTGGTTTCCCTTTATTATCCTTTGAAGGGCTGGATTCGTGGAAAGATATTGTGTGAATTTGGTTTTATCATGGAATACTTTGATTTCTCCATCTATGTTAATTGAGAGTTTTGCTGGATATAGTAACCTGGGTTGGCATTTGTGTTCTCTTAGGGTCTGTATAATATCTGTCCAGGATCTTCTGGCTTTCATAGTCTCAGGTGAGAAGTCTGGTGTGATTCTAATAGGCCTGGCTTTATATGTTACTTGACCCTTTTCCCTTACTGCTTTTAATATTCTATGTTTTTTTAGTGCATTTGTTGTTCTGATTATTATGTGTCGGGAGGAAATTCTTTTCTGGTCCAGTCTATTTGGAGTTCTGTAGGATTCTTGTATTTTCATGGGCATCTCTTTCTTCAGGTTTGGAAAGTTTTCTTCTATTACTTTGTTGAAGATATTTGCTGGCCCTTTGAGTTGAAAATCTTTTTCATCTACTCCTATTATCCGTAGGTTTGGTCTTCTCATTATGTCCTGGATTTCCTGGATGTTTTGAGTTAGGATCTTTTTGCATTTTGCATTTTCTTTGATTGTTGTGCCCATGTTCTCTAGTGAATCTTATGCACCTGATATTCTCTCTTCCATCTCTTTTATTCTGTTGCTGATGCTCACATCTATGATTCCTGATTTCTTTCCTAGTGTTTCTATCTCCAAATTTGTCTCACTTTGGGTTTTCTTCATTATTTCTATTTCCTTTTTTAGGTTCTGAATACTTTTGTTCAATTCTATTACCTGTTTGGTTGTGTTTTTTTGTAGTTCTTTAAAGGATTTTTCTGTTTCTTCTTTAAGGACTTTTACCTCTTTAGCAGTGTTCTCCTGCATTTCTTTAAGTGAGTTATTCATGTCCTTCTGAATGTCCTTCTTAATGTCCTCTACCAGCACCATGAGATATGATTTTAAATCCGAGTCTTGCTTTTCGGGTGTGTTGGAGTATCCATGACTGGCTGAAGTGGGAGTGCTGGGTTCTGATGAAGGTGAGTGGTCTTGATTTCTGTTGTTAAGATTCTTATGTTTGCCTTTCGCCATCTGGTAATCTCTGGAGTTGGTTGTTATAATTGACTCTGGTTGGAGCTTGTTCCTCCTGTGATTCTGTCAGCAGACCAGGGAGCCCAGCTTTCTCCTGAATCTCAGTTGTAGGAATAGTCTCTGCAGGTGATTTCTCCTATAGCAGGGATGGTGTTTAGACCTGCCTCTTAGGTAAAGTTGAAGACCCTATATAGGGCCTGTCTTAGGAGATGTTTTGCCTCTGTGGTCTGCACACTCACTGGCACCAACTGGTCTCTGTGGGACCCTTTGTAATCTGTGAACTGATCTGAACAAAGTGGTCTCTGAGCTCCCCCACAAGTTCTTGCAGGGAAAGCCCTCTCAGGCAGAGAACTCTCCTCAGGCGGGGAGGGTGCCAGGATGTCTAGAGCCCAAAGCTGGGTCTGTTCCAAAAGGTGCACTGCTTAGCCATTTGCTCACTCACCCTTCTTTACTCTTTGAAAGTTAGAGTATCATAAGGTTACAGGTTACCAGTCCACTTTAGTTATTTATGAAACAAACGACACTTTGGGTACAGATTTTTTCTCTGCTTCCCAAGTATAGCCATAAAACCATAGTATTTGAAGCTTTAGGGTTTCTAAATAGTGCAATAACTACTGTGAAAACATATTGTTAGTATAAGAGAGTGCCAAGGAGGCAGAATGATACTGTCCAAATCTAGGATATTCTGAATGTGATGTTATGTGGTTCAAATTATGCTACCAGACCATCAGTGATGCCATGCTATTACAATATTGCCACAGAAGGATAATGGATGCTAATGGCACCTATGTAACACTCTTGACATATTTATATTTGTTTATTTGGTATCAACAGATAGTCAACTCTGCAGAAAATATTAACTACTTATTAATAAAGCCAAGAGTAGAGTTCCTTTTTTTCTTTTAGTTTTATTAACAAAGTTTTTCTGGAAAAAGAATAATTCTATTTTTTCTGTGCATAATCCTTGACTAAATGACAGTACTTTGCTTCTTGAAAAATATTTTCACCTCTAAAATCTTATCAGATACCCGTGATAATGGTGGGAGTTAGGTAAAATAGAGATTATTTTCTTCCCATTGTCAATGAGAAAACTCAGGAAGTATGACAGTTTAGGTTAAAGTTACAGGCCATCTATGTGAGAGAGCAATATAGTGAACTTCATATTTCATTAATCCTACCAAAGCCAATTGGAGAAACTAGGCATTTACCTGTTTCTTTGCCCGTTGGGCACCTTGGAGGAGAAAACTTTGATGCGATGCCCAATGTAGGGTCATATAGAGCTTGTGAAATCACTGAAGAATATTCAGTACAGATCTCAGAAACAGAGATGCTGGTCTAATCTAATTTAGATATTTCGATGTGAAAGCTAAGCCAGGAAAGCCTGTGATGGATTCTTTTTAATATGGTATTATTGTCAGGGAATAGCTTCAATATGCACCGTAAGCATTAAATGCTAAAAATAATAACAGCAATTACAGATTGTTCTGACACCAGAAGAGCAGAATTATGCTTCTTAACTGTATTGCCTTCAGCCAATAAAGATGCAAAATCACTTTTCTTTGCTTCTCAAAAAACAATTTTCTTCTGTCCTAGATTACCAAGAGATGGCAGCATTCCATCCGTCATTCAGCAACTATATATTCTTTGCTTAAGAACTTAAGATTTCTTCTTTTCCCAATGAAGTGCTGAGAACAAAGAATCAAATTTAAAATGTGAATCTGTTTCATAATCACCTATTGTCACACTGTCATGCAGTTCCAGATTGCCCTGATGTATGCTGATGCCTTAATGATACATATCTGTGAAAATTCAAATGACCCATTTAAAAATAATGCATGGAATATAGTTGATGGTGATGTGTAAAATTCGACTGAGTAATGGCTCAAAGAATGGAGATGTATGACTCTTCCCTTACATCTTTCAAGATTTTCATGTTTTCAGTAGCCCTTTTATGCATCATTTTGAACCTGATGTGTATTGTTTTAATGAAGCTGGAATCACTCTGTGCTACTTAGGTTGATATTGTGTTTGGAGCTCAGTATCTGTCTGGGAGTGGGTTGACTAATAGTTCTATTAGCCCACCAGTATAAGCTAGTCAATTCATGGAGTCCTAGATACAGAGTTCTTTCTACAGAGAAGTAGAAGGAATACTTTATTAGGGACCATTCTGAATTAGCTAGAAGTTAAATATGTCAGAATTTTGTAGCTCCAGTACTCAACTTGTCATAAAGAATTTTTGTTAAGATTTATTCCCATAATTAAGTTATTGTTTTATGACAGAGGGCAATGGAAAAATAATTTTGATTCATTTTTTTCTAACAAAAGTGAATACTCTTAAAGCATATGGATTTATTGTGAGTGTCTCTTTTCTTTTCTTTTGGTAATTGTGTAGTTTTATGAGTAATAGCCTTCAATTGTCAAATAGCACATATTTGTCATAGAGTTAAGTTGCCAGCCAATGATCTCTGAATGTGAAATAGCTTTAAACATAGTATTGGAGACAGCAGACTCTCTGCTAATATGTCTTATTGCTTTCTGCTTTAGTTGAGGTCATTGCAGCCTCACTCGATCAGAGAACCATGGAGCTGGAAATCATTTGGGTTATTTATCTTCATCTCCCTTAAAGGATGATTCATTTATCCTAGAGAGTTGAAAAGAGGTGTCAGAGGAAGTCATCAGGAAATGAACTGTAGATGTGGCCATGATAAACCTTTGGTGATCTGACTTCCAAAATAAGGTGATTTCTGTTGAAACATGTTGCATAAAACATGCTCCAAAAATGATATCTTTGGTTTTTAAAATTGAGATGGTACAGTAGTTCTTTTCAGGGACTTTCCTTACCTGGATTGAGTGTATTGGTGCCATTATTTAAAATGAAGTTCCGGGTAGAAGGAAACAAATCAAAGAAAGGTGAGGGTAAATGTCTACTACTTGTCAGAAGGTATCTGTCTTCTATCACAAACACAGGGTCCCAAGTCCTCAGTTGTTCAGTATCCAGAGCAAGGATATTTGTCTCTTGTAAAACAATCCTGCACTCTCTGTCTACATTTTCTAGAAGAGTCTTCTACTGTTTCTAATCCTAAGGCATGCTAAGCTAAAATGTGAATTTTGAAGAGCATACTCTTAAGTATTCATCCACTTGAGTAATTCAAAGCTAACGTGCAGGTAGATATGAGTCCCTGGCAGAGACTTGTTATCTCTCTGCTTCTGCCTTCACAGCAACATTGTGCCAGGTGGAGGGGGTTTGTTGATGATGTACAGTGTTATTTAAGAAAGGATATTCTTCCTCCAGGGTGTTCTCTCTCTCTCTCTGTCTCTCTCTCTCTCTCTCTCTCTCTCTGGAGCATCATAAGGGAACTAACTATTAAATGAACCATAGAAGCCAGGTGTGATGGCACATGCCTTTAATCCCAGCACTCAGGAGGCAGAGGTAGGCGGATTTCTTAGTTCAAGGCCAGCCTGGTCTACAAAGTGAGTTCCAGGACAGCCAGGGCTATACAGAGAAACTCTGTCTCAAAAAACAAAAGCAAAAGCAAAAACAAAAACAAAAACAAAAACAAAAACAAAAAAATGAACCATAGAAATGGATCTATACACCAGATACCAGATTTTGGTCACCTTAAGAGAGTCATTCACTCTTCTAGTGTATGCAGAATGTGACTTGGTACTTTACATATGCTAGTATTTTCTCCATACTATAACTCTGGGCAATTGCTACCACCATTTGTTTCCTTCCCTTTGCCTATAAAACTGAGATTCAGAGAAATTAACTATTCTGGGCTCACACACTTTAGTTTGAGTGCTAGGATTTGGACATGCTCAGTGTTCTGAGTTACCTTTTGTTCTCATTCATCCCTCTTCTCCCATCTTGAGCACCGTAAAGACAAGATGTGGCCAGTGCTGGTATCTGTGTTTGCAGAGCATATGAATACACACAAAGCATGAACCTGGGAAACAAGGAGTCATGCCTGCCTGGGAAGCTCCCTGAGCCTCCTTGATATAACCATACATGATGTTCAGCTCCTAGGAGAGTATGCAAAGCTGTCCTTTTTCCCTATGTTTTTTCTACTGAGGTTAAATTTGCAACAGAACAGGTCCAAGAACCAGAGTAGAAGCCTAATCCCCATGGCTTTGAATTCTAATGAAAGACATCTCAAAGATACTGGTTTTCTAAACAGCCCCAGATTTATTTTGTGAACAGACCTTACTCAACTGTGCCTACAAATTTAATTCATATTCTCTCTCTCCTCTCTCTCTTCCTCTCTTTTTTCTCTTTCATTTGTGCTTCTATCAGTTGTTTTTCTTTTTGTCTTCTTCACAGGATTTAATTCTTTGTGTACCCATGCTAACTCTTATCCTCTCTACATTGCATTTACTCCCCTCGTTTGGAGAGCTTCTGAACAAACTAGTGTCTTCTGCCCTTTTACATGAGTAATGTGGTTTATATTTAACTTGGACATGAGCTAGAAAGAGGAACTTAACTACTTGGGGGAACATCTTAAGACCTGTGAAACAGAATATGGCAGACATACCACAAAAGGAAAACATAGCATCTTCTCCAGTACTCAGTACATCAATGCCCATTGGAAACTCATTTTATAGAAAGGAAGAGTAAAAGTAAAGACCAAAGCATTAACAACAACAACAAAAAATTGAGGTGGACAAAGGCATAGAGGCAAGTAGTTGGGCTGGATAATTCCCCATTTTCCTTATTCTTGTGACTTTATGGGATCAAGGCAGTTTCCAATCATGGTATGTGTTTCATGTTGACACAGAAATAAATAGCATTTTATGAAATCATAACTACTGATTTTCTATAATATATCTGCTTTCTTAGCAATCATAGTGGCTCATATATGAGTCTTGGTGTCTATTTATAGCAATAGACATTGGCTAGTAAGGTGGCTCGATCCTGGTATCTTCCAGGTGACTGTAACTCCCCTTGGATGGTGACTGGGAAGATGGTGACTGTAGCTCTCCTGACTTGGAAGATGAGGAAAGGGCCTTGGTTGGAGTATGTACTACATTATGGAAAAAGATTTTAAAAATTGATACTCAATATAAGCAAAAAATTATGTTCAATGTTTTAAATATTATTTCATTTAAATTGAAAAAGTCTTACAGAATAAGTATGGCAATGTCTATTGTAGAGATGAGATGCTAGACATAGTAGCAAGTTGACTAAACAAGAACATGTCTAACATCATGTCAGTCATAAATGGAAGAGCTAAGGTGTAAATTTTGGAAGTCTGACTATGAAACCTGTAATAGATGCCATTACTGAATTGATCCTATAGAGAGTGTATATTCTCAGTTCTCCTTAGGAGTTCTTTTTTGTTGAGCAGCAAGGCCTGAGTGAAGGTATGCTGAGGGCCTGTAAAACATGAGAAGGATGCAGGAAGTAGCCTTGTTGGCAAGTTGCACTTAATGGCTTTTTTTCCATGAAGTCTTCTCTGACTTTCCTGAAGGTAGTTATAGGCAAAGCAAATTATAGTACACTCTACCCCCTTAACTGTGATCATTTATATAGTATCCCATAAAGTGCTTTATATATAGGAACTAGGTTTCTTTTTCATATCTTTTATTTACCAACTAAATCTGTCTATTCTCTCTCTCTCTCTCTCTCTCTCTCTCTCTCTCTCCCTCCCTCTCTGTAGCTAAACTAGATAAAATGCATATATTGCATAAAATTTATTCACGTTTCTGTCTTTGTGACAGAATAACAGGAAGGAAAGAAATTGAGGGAAGGATGACTTGGTTTTGCTCACACATTCAGAGGCCCTGGTTCATCACATTTAGCTGTGCTGTTTCCAGTACTCTAATGAAGTGGATCACTTATGTCAAGGATCAGGTAAATCTGCTTAGCTATGGTAGCCAGGAAAGTAAAACTAGAATGGTTGGGGTGGAGGGACACCAGTGTCCAGATCATTTGGAAGGCATAGTCCGTGACCTCTCTTCAGATGCATCACTTCCTAAAGTTTCTATTAGCCTTCCTACATGTGGATAGCTGTGGACTAGCCTTCAATTTGAGAGACTTTCATGGGGGAGGGGACATTTCACACACATGCCATGAAGTGCTGTGTAGTATATTGGAATGGGATTTCTTGAGTACCATTGACTCGTCCTAACCCTACAGAAAGAGCAAAGAAGACAATATGAGATCGTGGAAAGTCATCCTAGGGTGGACTTCCTCCTTTCAAACAAGTGATCTGTCATTTGCTTATTTTACCCCCTTCTTTGACTCTTACAGTCCTGTACTTTATACCCCTTATATCTGTTAACGTTTACTTTCTCACTCTACTGTGGTCTCTAGACAGGCAAACACCATTTACCTATGGGCCTAGCTATTGGCTGATAATTACATATTTGAGGAATGTTTGAAAATGATTATCTGTGGTTATCTACATCTTCGGAGGCTAAATAGACTGCCTGGATAGGCAAAAACACAGTCTTGAGATACAAACATGAAAGACATGAAAGATATTTTCATAAATAGAAAATATGCCATGTGGCTTTCTTAGTAACTACAAATCAGTTCAGGGAAAGTGAATTTTGAATTTTATTTTTTTAAAGCAAGTTTTTAAAGGTGATTTATTTTATTTTTTAAATTGTATATGTGTATGTGTGTATGTGTGTGTAGGAGTTTGAGTATGTACATATGTATTCCTGTGTGCTTCTGTGCATGTGTGCATATATACCTGTGCATGTGCACATGTGCATGTGCATGCATGTGTGTGTGCGTGTGTGTGTGTGTGTGTGTGTGTGTGTGTGTGTGTTGGTGCGTGCACACTTGCGTGCATGTGCTTGCATGCTCACAGAGACTAGAGGAATCCGATTTCTCTGGGCCTGGAATACAGGCAGTTGTGGGTCATTTGACATAGCTTTTGGGACCTGAATTCAGGTCTTCTACAAGAGAGGTCTAGGCTGTTAGCCAATGAGCCTTCTCTCCAGTCCCACTTTCTAAGGAAGTCTTAAAAGCAGCAATTAGTAAGCAGAGGAGAAGTGCTACGCTCAAGACACTGACAATGAGATCCCCAAAGGCAGTATACTTGGCCTTCTTGAAATACAGATGGTGAGTCATTCAACAAATAGACACCATTTAGATGGAGTGTGTAACTTTTGAGGTCATAGATGAAAGTCAACACCACCAGAGGGGCATATTATAAATGGACTCTCACAGATACTAATAGAAGAGGCATTTGCTGCATTCATGGGATCCAGTCATTCAGGCCAAAGCTGGAGAATTTCCTTTTAGTTTCAAGGTAACACAAATAAAGGGTTTAATGGTTTGCTCTCAATCAACACAGACTCCAATAGGGCTGTGAGTGGCTTTTCTTCCTATAATGCAGATCTCTGCAGAAACTGGCCGCTGGCTTAGAAATGGAAGCCTGAGAGAAACGCTGCTCCAGGGTGAATAATTATTTCATGTCTGATCCCTAAGTCTAATACCAAGTGAGTGAAGCAAACCCTTTAGTATAACAAATACTCACATTATGCCTATAGGAGCAAAGAGACAAATCAGAAGAGGCAGCCAATTTCTGTTGCCAAGGCAGATGCCAGTAAGGATTGCCAAGGGCATATGCTGTGGCTAACAACAAAGCCCTGCCTCCACATATTTGGGGCACACTGCTAGCTTGTAACGCTGGCCCCCACAAGAAGGATGCTACTGGACTGGATATTAGAACTGCTCTGCTTCCAACCTAGACATGATGTTTGGTAAATTGATTTCCATTTTTGCTAACTAAAAGCTAGTCTGCTAATGGGAATATGATTTCTAGGTACCATATGGGCACATGGATATTTTCTAATTTAATGGCTTGACTATTCTCTGTTCAGCTTTATATTAAGACATTTTATTATAATTATTTATTCTGCTGCTGGCGGAAACAAACAGAGCTATTTGTTGAAAGGTTAAATGATGAGAGTTGATGACTTACACTTCTGTGTAGGGAATGAAAGCAGATATGTCACCCACATTATTTCAATTATGTTCCAAAAAGGAAGGGTGTCAGGAAAGAGTATGGCCTGGAGTGTTGATCAAAGAATAGTGGTTAATCAAATCTCTCATTTACAACCTTTGTCTCTTGGACCAAGAGAGCCAGAAAGAACTCAGGGACTGGTGATTAAAACTGTTAGTTTTAGAAAGCAGAAGGAAAGGGAGGGTGGGTCCCTCAAGACCACTCATCTATGGACATTTTCAGAAGGTTTTAGTTTCCTCACTGCAATCCTACTTGCAGAGTTTCATTTTACTTTTTACTTTTTAGGCAGGATACAGTAGTCATGCTTGTTTCAAAAATCTACCTAGAAAAGTAAAATTTAGAAAAAAAAATATATATATATTTCAGGGAAAACAAGAAAGAGCATCGGTAGCCTATTACCAAGAAGAATGTGGGTGGTGTGTGATTTACGTGGTCCATCTATAGTAAAATCTAAAGTTTCCCAAGACCACATTGTCTTTGTTATGGTCTGAATGCTGTATATTTCAAAAACTATCTGTGGAAACTTAATTTAATATCAAGTCTTAAGGACCCAATCTTTATGAATGGGGTTGAAACTATCATCAATAAAAACCTCAAAGGAATTCATCTGCTGTCTTGCTAAGTAATAGGGCTAGAAAATACTGATGCAGAGAACATGGGTACCTTGACTTTGCAGCCTGTAGAGCTGGTAGAATTAAAGAGACAGTATTGTAATTTAGATACTCAGAAGTATCTTGCTATGACAATCTGAATGGAATTTTGTTACTGAAAGTCTTCTGTCTTGCTTTGGGTACTGCTGAAGGTGGAATAAATATTAGATGCTTCCCCAAGATCTTGTCTATTGAGCAAAAGGATATCTGCCCACTCCACCTCATTCACTTTCTTCTTTTCCTTCCATTTCCATACATTCTCCCCTCTCTCTAGGCTCAAATCAATGAAGTGTTGCTTTACAACAGCTAAATAATAACTAACTGACTCTCTCTTGCTTTGCACACACATACACACACACACACACACACACACACACACACACACACACACATGCTCATACATACAGGCACACTTGTACACACAGGCATATACGCATACATGCTCACCCATGTGCGTGTATGTGTACACATAGACACACACACACACACACACACAAACACACATACACACTCACTCATACAGTGACTATTGACTATAGTATTTAAACAAGTAATATTTCCTCCACTGGAAAGGTTTCTTGGAGTAGGTATGACTTGAATTATAAATCAAAAGATGGAAAATCTGAGTTACAAAAGAAGAACATGGAGTCTATTTCAGGAAAAAGACATTGAAACTTGCATAATATATGAGGGATGGATTAGGCTATCATTAGGAGACATGACTGGTGTTAATTTCATTGGCCTCAAGGACACAAACAAGGGCCAGAGTAGAATATGTTTTCAGGTAAAAGAAAAGATACACTAAAATTCATACTGAAGAATTTGGACTAAATACTTTTGGTGGATAAGTTGGGGTTACATGTACAATTAGTTCCTGTCAAGAATTAAACAGGCTTATATGTAAGATGGCAATCATTCTTTTTGATTGGTGACTTGCAGAAAGAGCTATCTCTTCCCCCAACTCCCACATCCATCTGGCCCCAACCTTATTCTCTGTCAATCTAAGTCAAATTTAAAATAAGAAAAAGAAAATTGTGTCATTGACGTTGTCTATTTTTGCTAGTTATGTCTAGCTCCTCAACACTGACTATGATTAAATCAAATGTTCAAATAACTGCTAATGGTCTTACTGTGATTTAAGTTAC
Source organism: Mus minutoides (assembly GCA_902729485.2). Lineage (NCBI taxonomy): Eukaryota > Metazoa > Chordata > Mammalia > Rodentia > Muridae > Mus > Mus minutoides. The sequence goes on along the minus strand of LR749498.1, from coordinate 58,584 downwards.
AGTGTTTCAGTCTTGTTCAACACATGTTCAGCATATATTCAGTATCTTTCCTGCATGACTGAAATTGGGGTGACAGCTGGGACTTAGAACAAGAACAAAATGGGGAGAGGCTCTAAGTCAGATTGAGGCCACCAGGTGAGCAATTCTCAACTGGTGGGTCACTGCCCCTTTCTCAACTGGTGGGTCACTGTCCCTTTCTCAACTGGTGGGTCACTGCCTCTTTAGGGATTGAACAACTTTTACAGGAGGTGTATAAGATCATGAATCAAAACAGTAGCAAGATTACAGTTATGAAGTAGTAACAAAATAAATTTCATGGTTGGGGGGTCCCCACAACATGAAGAACTGTATTAAAGGGGCTCAGCGTTAGGAAGGTTGAAAACAACTGCACTAGAGGAAAGAGATGTTGGAAAATGTTCCAAGAGTGATATCAGAAACTGGAGCCGTACAAGTGGTACGGCCTTTGGTGGTAGTATTGATTGACAACATCTTCCTCCTGTGCTTGGGATTCTGTTCCTTCCTGCTTTTCCAAAGCCTTTATATTCATTCTTTCCAGGTTTTTCTCTGATGTTCCTCTTTCAATAAGATTGTTAGCATTGGTGTGTTAAACACACATAGAATATTTGCTTCCTCATAAATAAAAAGGCTTGTATAGTGCTATGTTTGTCTCTCAACTATGAGGACATGAGTTCCATCCTTACAACCCATGTGAAAACAAAAAATGTTGGGGAATACTAGCAACAATGAGAGGAAGAGACCGGCAGATCTCTGGAGCTCGCCTTTTTGGCAAGGAGCTAAGTCTTTGAAACACCCTCTTTATAATATAGGTAAACAGTACTTAAAGGATGTTACCCAATTTCTTCACAAACTCCTGCACATACATGAACATGCACACACATAAATACACACAGCACCCCTTTTGAGCCCATCGCTTTTGCAACCATTCATTATCACTCCCTTCTGCGCCCTCTTTTGTAGTCTTTTCTGCTTCTTTGAACATACTTTTTTGAATTTCTTCCAATAAGTCTTTACCTGGTCCTTAGTAATTCTTTAATGTCTATAAAGGAATTCTAGTGATTCCTTTGTTGCTAGTCCACATGACTTCTGTCTTGGAGTCCTCAGGAACATTCACCTGAACACGTTCCTATTTTCTCTGAGCTGTTCTTAGTTGTCACATGCCCTACCATGCAGGCATCAAATTCACCAGGCCCATGCTTGGTTTCTCCAAGCCAGTGTTACCTCTCAGTCTTGAGAAGATATGAGAGAGGTGGTCTTAAGGGAGATGATCTTGACCCTTTTTCTTCAGCTTACTGTATATCCTAATTTTCTCCTTTCTTTGCACTCTTCTTGGATGATGTCACCTTTGCCCTGGTTTAAAGACTCTCTATGTCAAATGCCCTCAAGCAGTAGCTTCAGTTTTTCTCACTCCCTAACTAATAATCCACAAATGAACATATTGTCTCTAGTCTGGGGCATCCTGATGAATGTTCAGCAGGCTTTCTGAATGTTGGTAGAGTGGGAGTGATGCCTGGAGATTGATTGAAAGAAACTCCAATTTATAGCATTTGTCTACTTCCCTGGTGTAAATATCTCTCCCATACCGAATTGTAAACTATCGCTGCCATATCAACTAGTTCAGAGAATTCTGAGACTGCACTGTCCTTTCTTTCCCCAGAAGAAATGATCCTACACCTCTTGTGGGTTTCATCACAAGACTCTTGCTACTTTGATCTTCATTTACTTTCTCAGGCACATTACTTGAGAAAAGCACCCATTTCAGGTGATGGATTCTAGTTCTTTCCCTGTCTAAAATTCCTTCCTTAATATCAAATTCTCATAATATAGCACAAGAACATTGTCATTTCTTATATCTCATTGGAGTTCAGGGCCCCCTTGTTGAGAATTTCTTTGAAAATCCTACAAGTTATCATATTATCATTCTCCCATGTATCAGCCAGTAGTAATCCTCTTTGAATGATTCACCATTTGGTGTTTGTCGAACATATATATATTTATTTATATTCTTGCCTGGCTGGAATATCTTCTCTATAACCCCAGGGACCTTATCTATCATGTACACTGTGTTATCCTCAGTGCTAGGAGTGGTGTCCAACACCTAGTGCTCAATTTGAAAAACAAATCAATGAATAAAATAACATTTCCAGCACAATTGATTTTTGCTTGCTTACATGGTCTTAGTAATAACTCCAAAATCATATTTCTCAAATATAATTTGCTTCTCCCTCTCCCTCTCCCTCTCCCTCTCCCTCTCCGTCTTTTTTCATTTGGCAGATACTCATTTCCTACCTGGCAAAGCTGTGCTTATCCCTTTGCTCTTCAAATCTCAAAATATTTTTATCCCTCTTGGCTCTAATCAAACTCCTGTACTACCAAACCTCGTCTTCAGCGGTAATTCTTTTAACCTTCCTAATGCTGAGACCCTTTAATACTGTTCCTTCTTCAGCAGTAATTCTTAACCTTCCTAATGCTGAGACCCTTTAATACTGTTCCTTCTTCAGCAGTAACTCTTATCCTTCCTAATGCTGAGACCCTTTAATACTGTTCCTTCTTCAGCAGTAATTCTTAACCTTCCTAATGCTGAGACCCTTTAATACTGTTCCTCATGTGGTGACCCAAGCCCATAATTTAATTTCTTTTTATTCATAACTATAATTTTGCTACTGTTATGAATCATAATGTGAATATATGATATGCAGGATATCTGATATGCAGCCCCTACCTTAAGAGGTCTCCACCCACTGCTCTTCACTGTTGAAAACCAAACCCAGAGCATGCTTCTACTAGGAGAGTACTACCTAGTTGTAGTACTCTACAAGTAAGCTACACCCTCAGTGCACTACCCTGTTTTGTAATAAAGCTTTTAATTAATGGACAGTCTACACCATAACATTCCTCATCTACAAATGCTAGACTAGCAAGCAGCCTATGTGCTACATCCACTCCAGTAGTGACCTGCCTGACGGCTGAAAAGCCTGGGCGTGGTCCCGAGGCGAAAAGTTCGTGGAAACGTAGTCTCCTGGAACCATGGCATCCTGTGTAACGAATGATCCAATGTCCTTGCTTTAGTTGGAAAATGGATCTATGTGCTTTCACTTAATATTGCTTTATTACAAGTACTCCTAAGGATTGATATTTTGACATATAGCTAAGTTAGATTCTAGGCAGTCTTTGATCCAACCTTGGGCATGGATAGCTAGGTCCTACACAGGAATTCACCATTATCTAGGAAGAAGGAAGTTTATGATCTAAGAAGGAACTAGGTAGATACTTAGAACTATAGCCCATATACAAGTATTTACAATGAGTAGATACTTAGAACTATAGCTAGCTGACTTACACCCATTTATAAGTATTTACAGTGGCCTAGGGGGAAGGTGGACTATGGTAAGGACATAGCCCTTGGCGCAGGCTTCTAAGTTTAAGCTGACCTTAGGTGGAGCCGTTTTTTTGATCCCAGTTGTTAACAATGGATTTTATCCCAGTTTGTTCCTGCCAGTCTTCTGTGTTTGCATTTCTTTGTTTTGTGTAAGAATCTGGTTACCTCATTGTACCTTGCCAGTGTATCACCTAACTTTTCTATTTTCCTCTGTATAAAATGTCTGATGCTCAATTTGACAAATTACATTCAAATCCACACTCCCTTGTGTCGAGTCTTTTTGTCACCCCACTTTTGCCAACTCCATGCCCATCTGTCTGAACCCTTGATTCCCACGGATTGAGGGGGGCCGACTAGGCCCGGTCCGTGGCACCTATGTCTCTGCTATTGTTCATAACCTTGTGAGTGACACATTGTATTGTTCCCTGGTCCTATAATTTTGCATTTGCAGCTTTATTTAATACTTTTAAAGTCTATATAGTCTTCCAGACCCTTAACTCTGAGTTCCCATAGTTCTACTAGAGACTTGAACATTCTGTACTATCCACTTATACTATTTTCTTTAAGACTTATTTTTAAAAAATTTATATATGTATTTCTATCTCTTAACTACTGAACCATCTCTCCAGCCCAAGTTATTTTTAATATGCCTTACTTGTTCAATGGCTGGGCCATTCCTGAACCTCCAAGTGGCTAACACACCCCATTTAATATTCCTGAGTTAATATTTGCTAAATCTATATTTCATCTCTGCTACCCCAGACCCAACTGGGGGAGTTGCCATGTTAGTGGACTGTTAAGTCTGATATTTCTACTTTCCCTTCATGGATATTCTGCCCCTTCTTCCTCATTTTGTTCCTTCTCTGGGAAATCTAACCGTGCCCAACCATTGGCTGTTAGTAACCTTATTGATCAATCAAAAACCAATCAGGGACAGGGACCTTCAACATCTAGACATATAGATTCCTGTGTGATTTGGGGAGCTGAATCAAGACAAAGCATTAGAACCAATCCCCAATAGAATGTTTGTTAACTAGATATATTTTTATACTGCTCAAGGGCACATGAGCTGAACTGTCTTTGGATTTCTTCTGTAGATAATGTCCTTCCTTGACTTGTGCTCTGGAGGTTTCATGTGTATACATTACATCAAAAAACTCTCATTCCTACAGGGTATAGCTTAGTTGAAGCAATGCATCTCATAAATCTGAATCAGATAGGAGGAAGGGAAATGAGGTAAGGAAAGTAGTCGATATTTCTCTACATAGCGTGCTCTCTCAGTTCTTGTATAAATGTCAGCTCTATGGTTCGTCCCCACTGCCTCACTTTCTATAAATATTGTCAATTCCCTTATTTAACTCCCTTTTTAAGTAAATATAATAACTTGTCCAGTTTGAGAATGCCTTTTATTTACTGCTTAATTGCATAGGATTCCCCCCCAACAGGGCCTGAGCCCCCCCTTTTTTTGTACTTAGTTTGAAATCTAACTCTTTTGTGAACTTTCCTTTAATTACTTCTGATAGAAACAAGACTCAACAAAATACAACTCAATTAAGTATAACCATTTTATCTTTTTATAGATTCAAATTCCTCTGTCTATGACAAAGGGATTTCTGTCTCTGATAGAAATTAAATTTTCAGAAAGAAGTCCAATGACTAGCTACTTTAAATCTATGTCTGACTCTTCTCCATATTCATGACAACCAATTTCTGGCATGTTACTGTCATTTCTCACCTGGCAGAAGACCAGTCCAAGGATTTCTGTCATTAATTAAGCTGGACCTTCAATAGATCTTGAGTCTGTTTTCCATGCCACATTTAGAGTGAAGTTCACTAGATACAATGCTAATCACACTTTATTGCTATATCAGTTGTCTCACTGCTGTGACAGTATCCCTGATGAAAACATTGAAGATGAAATGATTTATTCTGTCTTTAATTATTTTTTTCGCTTTGTTTTTTGTTTTTTGTTTTTTGTCTTTGTTTTGTTTTGTTTTTCGAGACACTGTCTATAAAGGTGCTGTAGTACCTTGGTAGTGGAATCCTGAAGTGACTGGTCACATTTCATCCACAGCCAGGAAGTTGAATGAGATAAGTGCCTTTGAAGAATGGTACCACCTACATTTGAATTCTTGCCTCAATTAACCTACTTTAGATAATCCCTCAAAGACCTGCCTCAAGGTTTGTTTTCATGGTGATTCCAAGTCCCATCAAGTTGACAAGCAGGATTACCTATCACACAGAAATACAAAATTAGCAGGTGTCCTTTAATGATCACTCCATGTCCTGAGGAAAAATGTTAAACTCTGACTTGATTCTAAATCATGTTGTTTGGTTTGAGAATTCCAGTGTCTCCAGCTCTTCTCCTACTGTTCTTCACTTGCTCCAGTCACTTCAGAGACACCAGATTTCTCTTACTGTCCCAGGTTCCCCATATTCCTTGCTGACAGGAGCCTGTGATACAGTCTCCATTCCCAGGACCTTTTTTTTTTTTTTGGTCTTTATCAGTGATCTCTTGCTTATTTCCAGATCTTAGTACTTTCTTTATTCGGTATTCCCAACTTTCCTAGCTAGGCCATATCTCTTTGTTTACAAATTTTTCCTCTTCATAACACTCATTACAGTAGCAACCTTACATTTACTAGGGTGGTTATGGTTCTAATTAAATTCCCTTTAGCTTCCAAGCTCAGCAGATATCATGTCCACGTTTACTCAGTCTTATATGTACAAGCCCTTGAGATGCTTGGAACTTAATAAATATTTACAAAACACACAAACATGTGATCCTAACCTAATTCTAGTCAAGTGGCTCATATCTACTGAATTTCCTTCCAGCTGCATTCATTATTCCTTTGATTGTTAGTTCTGTTTTAATCAGATCAGTAGACAAACCAATGTGACAGAAAGGGTACACTTTCACAAAGTTATGTAAATATTCCAGATTCATTTAAAAGAAGTGGTAAATGAAGATAAGCAAAAAAAAAAAATCCCTAAGATAAGTGCTATTAATATTTAGGAGCTCACTGTTTCAAGCATCTTTCTCCTTGAAATTCAGGAGTCCTTTGGATATAAGCAGCAGTAAGTGAAGAAAACAGTTTGGATAAGAAGTGAATTTATTGGAAGAACTCTAATAAGGTCACATAATCAAACCAGAGACTAATACTCTAATTATAGGAAGGCGAGGAGAGTCACTGGAACTGGAGTCTCTGATCCCATTACTATCCTCACTGTTTGTCTCTGTCTGACTGTCCTTTCTTTTTTTTTTTTTTTTTTTTTTACAAATACATTTCACCCTTTTTATTAGCAACGCAAACTTGGACCCACAAATAGAAAATATCACTTCAGACATATCTTCATTTTTCAAATACATAAAGATATATCACATATATACATATGAGTGTTTTTTTTTAATTTTTATTTTTCATTTACATTTCACATGTTATCCAGAAATTTTCCCTTACCCTCCCGCGTCCCTGCCCTGCTCCCCTACCCACCCCCTCCCACATAATGGCCCTGGCCTTCCCCTGTTCTGGGGCATATAGAGTCTGTATGACCAAGGGGCCTCTCCTCCCAATGATGGCCAACTAGGCCATCTTCTTCCATATATGCAGCTAGAGACATGAGCGCAGGGGGAACTAGTTAGTTCATGTTATTCTTCCACCTAGAGGGTTGAAGACCCCTTCCGCTCCTTGGGTACTTTCTCTAGCTCCTACCCTGGGAGTCCTGTGTTCCAGCATATGCTATAGTGTTTATTTTGGTGGCTGATTATGGGAGGGATCCCAGGAAACCGACTGTCCTTTCTATCTGACCAGTTTTATTACATGGTTTTATTTTTTATTTTTTTATTTTTTTATTTTTTTTGCAGTCCAGTCTCCTGTGTGTAGAGGAATTCTAAATGTAGTAGAAAAGGATTTCTGATTTTTAGCTTGATAAAAGTTCTGATTTGTGGTGGTGGGGGGGCATCTTATTGGCTATATTCTCTTGATTCAGATCCAGAACAAGGCAGCTGATATCACATGAAAATCTGATCAGACTTGGAGGAGGAATAGCTGCAAAGGAAACAAACAAAGGAACGAACAGACAACTAAAGGAAGTTAAAAGAAGTTTTAGCATATGGCACAGTGGTTGAATGCTTTTATAGCATGAAAAGGGCCCTAGGCTCAATCACCAGTATAATCAGGTCAAAAAGATAAAAATAAATTTAATAAAAAGTTTAATAATGAAACCATGATTATTCGTATGTATGTAGTATGTACAGGTGCACATGCATTTCATAGCATTTAGTTCATATAATGACTGGTACAACATAACTATCATTCTAAGGATTGTTGGATTTCTTGCACTATTGGAGGACAGGAAAATCAAACCTTGTCCTGGGCTTGGTAGGGAGGGGCAGTTTTGACTGCCATCTTAATTTTTCATTAGGGGTGCGGCCACTGACAACAAGGCAGAAGTGAGGGAGACGTGGAATAGGGGAGCAGGCCTAGAGGGAATGGTGAGCAAAAAATGATCCTGGATTTAGTCCGCAAGGAGGAAAGTCATTCAAAGAGGCTAGCAGCCTAAATGAGCTCATTTCTGAGAGAGGAATCAGGAGTTAATGAATAAAGATAGAAGTAGGAATCTAAGGAGATAATTGGCCTTACTAGATAGAAGGTCTCTTGCCAGAACAGTACATCCTAAAAATGCTAATGCAAAGCCCCAGAAGATTGGGGCTGCGTTAGATAAGAGCAGGCTCATCAGGGTTATTTGCAGAAAAGTCAGGAAGGGCCCCAGAGCAGGGGTATAAATCAGCAATCAGTCATGAGGAGGATGGAGGATGCCATTCATTTTACTCAGGCTTCAGCCTCTTCCTGAGGTCTCCTGGGGTTTATGAGACCTCTAGCTCATTCTGCTGCACCTCAGTGCAGTGACCATAGTGAAGTCAGCTTCTCTTCCGTGAGGTCCACTTTGTCTCCATGTGCCTGTTCTGCAGGAACTGATCACCACAGTGAGAGCTGAGGGTACCTGTTCTCAGCTAACCTCATGCCTCAGGTATGTTCTGCCCGTAGAGGTCCTACAAATGACTCTGCAGACTAGGCCACAGCCAGCAGCCCCTCAAGCCCTCCAGAGCACCATTAGCATTATTTAAATACCATTTCCCATTTTATACTCTCATGGCAGGTAACAAGATCTCAAATTCATGAGGCATCTGCTCACTCCTCATCCATCCACTCTGGTGATAAGTTTTTAAAGGCTTTTTTTTTTTCTTTCTTTCCTAAAGACTTTAAATTTGAAGTTTTTTTTTTTTTTTCTTTTTTCACAGAAGTTTGGGAGACTTTGAAAAGTCATGCTCAGCAAAAAAAAAAAAAGTAATTTATACTCTCTCTAGTTAATAACCTCTTATGTGCTTTAATAATTTAAACCAATTATCAATGGGAAGGTCTATAGTGTATACTTCAATGATTGCTTTTCGTATATTTCCTCCTTTCTTCCATGCCGTATGCCACTTGTCCCCAATGTGTCTCTAGTGTCTATTATCTTTGCTACACACATAAAATAACTTGCGCTAGCTAGGAGAACATGACCTTGACACGGAGAAAAGCAGTCCTTTAAAGGATAGCTCAATTAAAATCTCAGGCCTCTGTTCCTGATTGGATTTCATTACTATTCATAAGACTGTGCCTTGCTGAATCACGTGCTCACCGGGCCCTCAAGGAGGCTTTCAGAAAAGGTGCATTAGATTTCTCAGTGGGACATCTGCCTGGAACTTGTGGATAAGGATCAAGAAGAGCTCATCAGCCTGACTTGACTTGGGGAGATTTAAATGTGCATGCCTGCTTCTCTGATTGATGGGGTATGCCACAAAGGGAAATGAATTGGAACAGTTAGGAAAGTTGCTTCAGTATGGCAGAGTTTGAGTTGATGGTTTGAAACTTAAAAGCAAGTGATCATGAGCAATTCTTTACTCATCTGTAAAATGGGTAGTAAGTTTCTTGTAGAGTTGAGAGTGTATGCATACATTGCTGACTTCATTTCCCAATACATAAATAAGCATCAAAGCTTAGATCAGTACTTCTAAACCTTCCTAATTTAATATAGTTGCTCATGATCAGGTGATTCCCAACCATAAAATTATTTTTGTTGCCACATTATAACTGTAATATTGCAATTGTTATGAATCACAATGTAATTTTTTTTCCAGTGGGTCTTTTTAAGAGTCCTGAGCCATAGGTTGAGAAATGCTGGCTTGGGTGATTATAACCAGACGAGCCTCTGAGTTACGTTTTCCCCCTGTGCTCAATGTTCTTAATGACTAGCTTTGACTGGCACAAATTTTATATCATCAAGCTTTGGATATTATAATTTAAGAATATGAGGATGTGAAAGAAAAGTGCATTGGGGCAGGCAGGGGAGGTATCCTTATAGAGATATTATGTGCAAGAAGTTTCTAACATATGGGTGATGCATATGGAATCACTTTAGAGTATAAAGAACTAATGTCTAATCCCCAGTCAAGAGACATGCTGTCCTAGTTTGGGTTTCTATTGCTCTGATAAATCACCATGACAAAAAGGCAAGTTGGAGAGGAAAGGGTTTATTCAGATTGTATAGCTGCAACACAATTCACCATCACAGGGAGTCAGAGCAGGATCTCAAGCAGGACAGGAACCTGGAGGCAGGAGCTGATGCAGAGGTCAGGGAGCAGTGCTACTTTCTGGCTTGCTGCCCCTTGGAGTACTCAGCCTTCTTTTATATAAAACCCAGGCCTACCAGGAGAGGGATGGCACTGCCTGCAATGGGTTGAGCCCCGCCCCCCCATTGACCACTAATTAAGAAAATGCTCTACAGGCTTACCTATAGCTCAGTATTGTAGAAGCGTTTTAAAATTGTGATTCCTGCCTTTCTGATGACTCTATCTTGTATCAATTTGACATAAAACTATCCAGCACAGACATAATGGGTAAAACATTTAATTTTTAAAAAAGACAAAGTATCTTCACTAATCAGATGACTAGAATGGATATCCCAGGCAGAATCTATTCATACGTTATAGTAAGTCTTTAGAAAGGAAACCCAACGTGCAGTGATTTGAACAAGAATTCCCTACAGGCTCATATATTTGAATTCTTGGTTCCAGTTGGTGGAATTGTTTCTGAGATTGGAGGTCAGTTTTGAGGATTCAAAAAGCCATACCAGGTGTAGTTGCTTTCTGCCTCCATCTTCAGGATCAGATACAAGCTGTCAGTTACTGACTGACTGACTGCTGCCCTGCTCTCTACCATGATGTTCAAGGATTAATTCTCTGAAACTGTAAGCAAGCCCCTCAATAAAATGATTTATAAGTTACCTTAGTCAGAGTGTCTCCTCATAGCAATAGAGTAGTAACTAAGACGGCAGGGTTATATGCCTCATGCAAAGCAGTAACTAATATTTTAAAGGCAGCTCCTAACCTTCTTTCTCCTATATAACTGGATCGGTTGCTACATCAGGAATATTATGTGAAACTGTGCATGTGTGCCATAAATACATATTTCACATATGTATAAGCAAGGAATGCTTTTATAGGTAAGTACATAATGTGAGGTGAGGATAAGATGGAGATAAGAACCTGGCAGTTTAAGTGTGTGTTTTTGAGTGACCTCTCCAATCTTCAGCTACCCTTTGAAAACCCTGTCCTTTCTGGAATATTCTAGAGTCTTAGAACTTGGACACTGTCAGTATCAGAAGATAGATCATTTTTATGAGCAGAGTGACAGCTTGTACATTACAGGACTTTTAACAGCATCTTGAGTTGTCCCTTCTAAATACAAGCAGTGACTTCTCAATAGTGCCAATAAAACATGCCTTCAAACACTGCCAAGTATCTCTTGAGTGAGGATATTATCCTGCTAGGGCTACTGCTCTAGAGAGTGATTATTGTGGAGAAGGATATTCAGGTAACCTTCCTACCTGCTGTTCAAAGTCTCTAACCCAAGTTCTGTGGAGGCTGAGGTCTATTTCTGAGCCTTTAGGAGCCATGATGTTAAACTCCCATGTCTCTAACAGAGTCAAGGCAGAGGTGATAATATATTAAATAATTTTTGGATGAAGAAAACCTTACCCCAAGTTTAATGTCCCTGTTAATTATGGCCTCATCTCAGTACACAACTAGAATTATCACTTGATCTCTAGTTGAGTCAGTCAGGGGTAGATCTATTTACATAACAGTTGTGCTGATTTTATGTTTGGACCCTTATTGCTATTTTCAGTGATGCTCTGCTCTATGTGGATGTTTCTACAGAGGCAGTCATAATGTAGTGGTATATGGAGTAATGGACACATTTTTATGCCATATACCACTCTAAGGTAGTGCCATATACCACTCTTAGGTAGTGTTGGATGAGGTTAAATATGAATCTTTTGTAATTGTAATTGTTCTAACAGATCCATATTCTTTAGGACAATGTGCAACTGTCATTTTCTCTTCCAACATTCAAGTATATATTATGTTCCCACATGTGAATGTACACCTCCAAAACACATTTCCTTTTTATTTTTTTTTTTTTGGAATTTTTTTTTAACTTTTATTAGATATTTTCTTCATTTACATTTCAAGTGTTATCCAGAAAGTTCCCTATACCCTCCCTCCTCCCGGCCCTGCTCCCCTACCCATCTGCTCCCACCCCTTGGCCCCGGCGTTCCCCTGTATTGGGGCATATAAAGCCTGCATAACCAAGGGGCCTCTCTTCCCACTGATGGCCAACTAGGCCATCCTCTTCTATATATGCAACTAGAGACACGAGCCCAGGGGGTACTAGTTAGTTCATGGTTATTCTTCCACCTATAGGGTTGAAGACCCCTTCAGCTCCTTGGGTACTTTCTCTAGCTCCTTCTTCCTTGGGAACCCTGTGTTCCATCTAATANATCTGGGTTCTTTCCAGTTTCTGGCTATTATGAATAAGGCTGCTATGAACATAGTGGAACATGTGTCCTTGTTACCAGATGGAATATCTTCTGGATATATGCCCAGTAGAGGTATTGCAGGATCTTCCGGTAGTACTATGTCCAATTTTCTGAGGAACCACCAGACTGATTTCCTGAGTGGTTGAACCAGCTTGCATTCCCACCAACAATGGAGGAGTGTTCCCCTTTCTCCACATCCACGCCAGCAACTGTTGTCACCTGAATTTTTGATCTTAGCCATTCTTACTGCAAAACACATTTCCTAAGACAGAGAAGCTACTCTAGAATGTAATCTCTCACCAAGATGTTTTCTTCTCCATATTAAATGCTTTTTCAGTTTATCAGTAATTAGTTAATTAATTAATTAATTAATTACATTGCTAAGAATAAAACCAGGCTTTTGTGCATGGTAGGCAACACAAGCTTCCAGGGAGTGACAGGTTTAATCTTTGACACTGATATTTCTAGTAAAACATTTGGTAGCTGTCCCGCATCCCACCCCGCAACTTGCATCTTTGATAAAATGTGGTGACTCTGTCTTAGAGTCTGTCCACTGTCAGCAGCAGCTCTTGGGTACACATTAGTCTCCATCACAATGATAAGAAAACACACACACACACACACAATGCTCTGCTCCCTTTCTTAACTCAGTTTTATCATTTCCATTTCAGCATTGCACTGTCTTCAGTGTATCCAATGTAACCTATTATCAGCCATTTTTCTAAAGTCAACACCTTAGTTAGGAACCCAAACTGTTATCAAGACTGTGTCAAAGCTAGAGACACCACAGGTGCAATAAAGGTTCCGAACCTCACTTCCTTCTCAGCCTCTGTCTTGTCATTTTTCCAATGATCAAAGTTCTCTGAATTAATTTCCCATCATTTGTGTCTCTAGTCTAGATGTGATCCTTGAAATAAGAAATGAAATCCTTCAGAGTATTGCTGTAGGGAATTTGGAGAGAGCACAGATTTCAGAGTGGTGAATCAATTGTTTTCAGTGCGTATCATAGTCAAATGTTCAAACTGAGTTCAAACTTTGAGGGGACTGGACTTGATACACTTGAACTTTAAACTCAAAAGATAGTGGAACAACTCTACATGGCCTCATAGTGTCAATAAAAAACATTACCACACTATCTGACAGAGATGGGCCATTGCACTTTCTAGAACTAATTGTTTCACTACCATGAGAGTTTTAGTTTTGGTTGGTGTTTTGATAGTGTCTTATGATGCTGGGACTAGCCTCAAGCTCACAATATGGCTTAGGCTAACCTTGAGCTCCTCTTTATCCTATTTCTGACTCCTAATCCCTAGGGTTAAAAGTGTGAACCACCACAATGGCTGGCCACTCTCATGAATTTTAATGTAATGGATTCTTTTATGGTTGCTATTTAGGCATAAATAGAATTAAAAGTACATGTCTTTCTTAGGAGTTTGTTGTTTGACAGACCCAATTCTGTCTCTTTCTATTAAATATGGACAGCTACAAATCCTGAGTTACCACTGCCCTACAGAAAGAGTGGTATTCCTAACAACTGTGAAGGTGGGAATGAATAGAAGCCCATTAAAAGTGATGGAACATGATCTGGGTGCAGGGCTAGGTATGCTTCACATGATATATGTGTGATTAGATTGCTTCTTCCTCTGAGCCAAGCAGCCTTCCTTATCACGCCATGTTTTCTTTCTATTTGACATTGATCCATAGGCAGATTGAGGACGTGTAAGCCCAAGGACAGTGCGAACTGAGTTATAAGAATGAGGGTGCTCATCCCTACCCACCATGCTGTCAGTTGTAGATCAAGGGGAAAGGGGAACTGTTTTTAGTTTTAAGCCATTTGGCTCAAAAGTTCAAAGGACAAAAAAAAATCACAGATGTTTCACTTATAAACCATAAGGATAAGAATCCTGCAGAATGCACCTTATGTGAATTAAGGGAGGACTAAAATGAACATGGAAAATTGGAACTGCCTTCATTTTCTGAGCCAGCATATGCTGCAGAATAAATAAACTATGCAGGCAAAACCCAAATCACACACAGGCTCCCACCCCTTGTAAGGCCAGAGTCTCTAAGAGAGATCTGTGTATATCGCTTGGCCTATCAACTGTGAGCTTGAGTCCACTTGGTTTCCTGGACCTGGATTGTTGCTGTGTGGCTATCTCTGAGCTAAAGCTTCTCCAAGGACTTGGGAGGAAAACAGAAAGGAGGGCATAACCCCTCTTTCCTAAGGCTAGACAGATGGAAGGGACTGGTCAGATACTCATGATGTATATGATCCTTTGGGTCTGAATTTTTCCTTTCATTATCATTAACACATATTTTCACTTGTTTTCCCATGAGCTCCCTCACTAAAGGAAAATGTTTCTCTCATCATTTGCTAATGAGGGCAGTTTGTCCCTGTAATTCCCAAAGACACCTACTCCTCCCCCAATTAATCAACAAGTATTTATGCAGATGCTTTGACATATAATCCCATTGCCATTCCTGACAGTCTGTTTTTCCCCCCGAATGTGCCCCAGTGCCTTTACTTCTGTTGCATGTCATTGTGTACTATGACCATTTCAGCTCCATATGGTGGATCTTCTCATTATACTGAGAACTTTCAAACTTGGTGGTTGAATGTAACTCTAATGTCTAGAATAAATCCTGGCATAGTAATGGGTACTAAGTCATCATTTGAAGAGTAGATGAACAAATGAGTTTGAAGTTGGTGGTTTTCATTTCATCATCACTGTGACTGACAGACCACCCTCTCTACTTCTTAGAGACAATTATTATGTAGTTCAGACAAGAATAAATCTAGTGGTCAATGAGATGCTTAATAGATTCATATAGTAAATGCTATAAGAATGTGAGGGTTTCAGTAAATTTTGGAGAAAGTAGGCAAAAGTTACAATGTCAGGATTTAAGTTGCCTTTGGAAACTGGTAAGTATGAAGTTATATATATATATAAATGATAGTAGGGATTCTTGACTGTCCCAAATACCTGGTCATTTCTCTAAAGTGATTAATAATGCAAGGATCATGACTCTGTGAGTGCTGTCACAGATGAGCAGGCTTTTGGGACACATATAAGTAAGAAAAAAAAAACTAATTTCTATGAGGAGAACTGTCAATGTCAGTGCCCAAGTAAGATAACATCTAAATCTGTGGATATTCTTACAATCATAGGTTTAGCCCCACGAAGCCCCCCCCCCTCTTGCCCTATTTCCCCTTTTGTTATCCTGGGGATACATGGAGGACATCTTTGACCAAACACTCTTAAAACAACCATGTGTTTGCTCAAGACATGAAGGGAGCAGCTAGAAAGTACCTCACAGTGGAATGACGGGGAATATCACACAGATTTTAAAAGAGCCTCTAGCTGTCATTGCTATAACTCTCCTTGCTTTCAATAGCTTCTGTAAATCAACCCCAGATCAACAGGCCAGTGTTCTAATTTTAGCTTGCACCATGACCCACAAAGGAGGCTTTCTCCACGTTCTCTTTAGCTTCCTCATGTATGGGCCATACCCAGTGTTTTATCACATCCTTGTGAAATTCATGTTCCATTCTTTGACATGTTAGTGATACCCATATCCACTCACCAGACCTGCTATCACGGAAAGACACAATCCCTCCCTCCCTCCCTCCCTCCCTCCCTCCCTCCCTTCCTTCCTTCCTTCCTTCCTTCCTTCCTTCCTTCCTTCCTTTATTTTTTATTTCCTTCATTTCCTTCTTTTTTCATTATTTTATTGGTCCTGTAGGTAAAGTATTTATAGCAATTTTTGAGACGGATTTTAGAGGATTTCAAAGATCTCATTAAAGGAGAGAAAAATAATATCTTAAAACTATTCCTAGGTACCATCCATAGGATTCTGGTGAATGCTTCAAGAATCCAGGTAGGATATAGAAAAATCTCTTATGATTCCTGATTCTGAGGGACATTGAGGCTTTCTCTAGCTGCCTGGGAGTTGCCTGTGGTGGACAGCCTGCCATGTTATTTTTTTTTAGGAGAGGTGCTAAACTGTGAGAAAAACAAGCAGTGACCATTGCCTGCAGGATTGAAGCTTTCTTTACACCATTCAGCCCATGTTCTCAGTGTTCTCCCATAGTATAATCAATGTTTGCTTAGTCACTTATAAACTAAGGGATGGGTTAAAGGAAACAAGATAGAGAAAGCTTAAGAAACAAGAGTCTGGACTTAAAATAGGATACATGTCTTCTGCCTAATGTTCATTTTTATGTGGTTTCCATGGGGATCATCATCTGGCAGTGATGTCAGTCATTGTTAGCAGATAGTGCTGTCTTTTAGCTAATGGGCTGAGCGAGTGAGAGGGCAGCAAGACTTCAGAGGGAAGAGACAGAGGCAGAGCAGCAAGAATTAGGAAAGAAGTGGACAGATGGCCGTAGCAGTGGTATGAGTCCAAGAATACTTGTGAATGTGTAAGGATATAAAGAACAGAACAGAGAATGAAGGTCTTTTAGCAAAAGGTCTGCTGGAGCACAATTCTCCCTAGTGACCCCACTCAAACCTTAATTTGATGTCCATCCTTTATGTCCTTGAGATACTAGTCTCAATTTCCAGAGGAAAATAGCCTGGCAAGTCACAATAAGTAGCACTGGAAATGCTATATTCTAGATGATGTAATTCAGAAAGGGCTTGGTTATGCTCCACCTATACCTGGGTCTTGGTTTTCTCATTGAAGAAAGAGGTATCTAATTACTCTGATGACTAAGATGATCTATGAACTTTTGGTCTTACTATAAGTCCTGATGGAATACTGAAGAGACAGATTTTATGTTGTAGTATGGCTTCTCTAGTAGAACATACTAGACATTATGGAGGAGTTAACATTCTATTCCACAATGAGGAGTAGAACTTATAAGGACTCTCCACAAAGCTATATGGGTCTAAATTTGGAAGTAGAATCTGGTAACACAAACTAATGGTGCCTTATAATGCCATTATTTGGCTCATATATTCAAGAACGATATCTTTTTTTGTTTGTATTGTTTTGTTTTTTTGTGTTTTTGAGACAGGGTTTCTCTGTGCAGTCCTGGCTGTCCTGGAACTCACTCTGTAGACCAGGCTGGCCTCGAACTCAGAAATCTGCCTGCCTCTGCCTCCTGAGTGCTGGGATTAAAGAAAGGAGTGTGCCACCATCGCCCGGCTTTTTTTTTTTTTTTTTTTTTTTTTTTTTTTTTTTTTTTTTTTTTTTTTTTTTTTTTTTTTTTTTTTTTTTTTTTTTTTTTTTTTTTTTTTTTTTTTTTTTTTTTTTTTTTTTTTTTTTTTTTTTTTTTTTTTTTTTTTTTTTTTTTTTTTTTTTTTTTTTTTTTTTTGAGAACTATGCCTTCTTAAAGTTGCAGTTAAGGTATATTCTCAAACATCTGAACTTATGTGGTCTTTCTGCCTCATCTTTCTCATCTGGTGCTACAAGAACATGCCATAGTTCCTGGCTCAGTGAATATTCTTGAATGTTTGATGTCAGTGCCTCTAAGTTAAGGATCTAAGAAAGAAATGACAAAATCAAGACCTGACCCTGGAGTAGCTTGTAACTCTGTATGCTGGCTAGTAGTTTTAAATATTTGCTTGCCATAGCTTACAATCAACTGAGAAAACAGCGTCAGTTGAAGACATTTTGAGATCAGGTTGGCCCACAGTCATGTCTGTAGGGATTGTCTTGATGGTGAATAAGGATAGGGAGAAGCTCTTAGAATGAGGGCATCACGATTTTATAGCTGGGCCCTGACCTGAGTGAGCAGAGCTAAGTGAGCACAAGCTGGTGCATTCATCTCTCTCTACCCCTCCCGAGGGTGTGCTACAACCAATTCTCTTATACTCTTGGCCTGTGACTTTACTGCAATGGCGGCCCATGACCTAGAACTGTAAGCTAAAGAAGCCTCATCTTACCCAAAGTCAGTGTTTTATTAGAGCAAGAGAAATAGAACTAGTGTAGCTTGTCAGGAGGAAAGGGGCCATAACTAAGGTGAGTGTTGCATCTACAGAAAGATCCATCCTGGCTAAAGGATTTTCAGTTCTATCTAGGAACTGATAATGGTTTAACCAAAACCAGAGATGATGGAGAAAGGCAACTGTGAACAGTAAAGCATGTTCACATGTGACTAACATGTTAGACCTTAGGATTCAAAGGGATGTGTTTGAGAAA
This sequence comes from Mus minutoides, assembly GCA_902729485.2. Lineage (NCBI taxonomy): Eukaryota > Metazoa > Chordata > Mammalia > Rodentia > Muridae > Mus > Mus minutoides. The sequence goes on along the minus strand of LR749498.1, from coordinate 40,118 downwards.
AGGACAACCATGCCTATGTGTCTCTGTCCCAACCTTCCTAATGCTGTGACCCTTTAATATGGTTTCTCATATTGTATGATTCCCCCACCATGAAACTATTTTCACTTCTACTTTATAACTATATTTTGCTACTGTTATGAATCCTAACATAAATATCTGATAAGCAGATGATCTTAGGAAACTCCTGTAAAAAGGTTATTTGATCTCTGAAGGGGTCATGATCCACAGATGTAGAACTGCTCACTGAGACAAAACACTGCTTCCTCCATTGTCCCACCAGGAGATCACCTGCCAGCAAAAAGCAAGAAATGTGAAATTTGGCCCCATCCCCTGCTTTCCACGAGGAAGAAGGTAGTTAGGGAGACTCAGACTACAGAGACTAGCCAAACCTGGATCCAGAATATATCAGGGTTTCTATCATGTTTTGTGGCTTTATATATCTTGTCTGGGGTGCATTCTGCAGTTTGTGGACCCTGATTATCCATAATAATCATAGTAATTAATAAAACCTTTTAAAAGAGACTTTAATCATACTTGTGCTTTGCTTCCAAACACATAATAAAAAGGAATTAGTTATAAAAGTGACAAATTTATTCCTAATTATACTATTATTTTGTTATGCAATACAAGTAAGGCAATCTTTGAAGCTGAAAAATTGTCTCACACAGAATTAATTAGAATTGTACATGGTTTAGAACTAGGCAATTATTTTATTGATATTTCACAACTAAAACTTTAAAGAGTATCTCAAATATTTTCATTATTGCTAGTAAATAGTTATTTTAAACATTTAACTTGTATGAGTTCCAAAGATAAGCTTTAGACCATTGGGGAGTGTCTTATAAGAATATATTTAGTGTGAGGGAAATAGTACAGGATGCTGTTTAACTTCCACTCAGTCACTGGGACAAATACCATGACCAAAATAACTTATAGGAGGAAAGGATTTATTCTAGTTCACAAGATTAAGTTTATCATTGAGGGGAATCAGGATGGAAACTCACATGGGAACATGGAGTTCAAGCAGTATTGGACCATTGCCTGCTCACTCAGGCTCATGCTTAGCTAACTTTCACACCAAGCCCGGAAACATATGCTCAGGGAATGGTGCCTCCCATAGTGGACTGAGACCTTACATCAATAAACACTCAAGAAAATTCATCACAGACATAGAGCAAACTGATCTGGTTGGTACCTCAGTTGACACTCCCTTCTCAGGTATCTTGAACCTGTGTCAAATTGACACAGAAAGCTCACTAGAATCACTGGGGCCAAGATGGCCAAGCTCAGGGAATTCATTTATTATAATATCCAGTAAGGAAAGGGCTATGAGATGTAGAAATAGGCTTTGTTGTGTACATATCTCCTGCCCAGATATCCTATGCTTATGAGGGAATGCTCTTGAGTGCTTTCTGCAACTAGCTCCTAATGAGGAGCTAAGAAAAACAAGGTTACAAAATGATTTGCAAATTAAGATTTGCAGATTGTAACTCGCATTACTAGACTTTCCATCCATGCATTTATTTTCTCTATAAAACACGATCACTTTTTCAGGTTTTAAAAATAATACTCATTCATATTGAACATCCTTTCCACTGCCTCCTGACATCACCTTCATTTATTCTTGCTGCAGAAGAAATAGCGCAGGAGTCCTGTCCTTTGTCCTAAATCCTTTATACTTCTTCTTGTGAAACTTGCCTTCTTTCCTACCTGTGCCTAGTCTAGAGATACCTCAAAGGCTCTCGAGCCTTCTCACCACATAGTCAGGGGTAGGTTTATAGCACAAACACTGTGCGTACCTATTCAGAAGACACACATAGCTCATAGCCTCTGCCCAGCATTTAGAGCCTGCACCTAAAAAGGATCTATATGTTAGAGATCAAGATTCAAAAGGAGCTGTTTTAGAGATAGAAAACCATTCAAAGCTTCTCCAGGCCTTAGTTGATAGTGAGTGAATCCCTCTAGTGACTCGTCCTCTGCCATGTCTTAGAGCTCTCTGCCTGAGCACAAGTTCTCTTTGTGTATTGGGTTATTAAATACAAACACTGTTTACTGGTTATATTTATTCTGGGAATATAGCTGAAAAGAAAATAACTTCATAGTCAAAACAACAGACAGTGGGACCCATTGGTTTTACATTCTTGAAATAGAGGGAATGAAGATATTAAAATGAAAGAAATACTGAGAATGAAATGAGGAAGTAGGTCTGGACTTATGTCAAAAGACCTGGTGAGACAGAATAAGCAAAGGACCACAGGGTCTCTGGAGTTGGGGTGACAATTTAGTGGATAAAGTCCTTATCAAACAAGCGTGAGGACCAGTGTTTTGATACCCACCTAGAGCCCAGGAAATGCTGGATGGGTGCTGCAGCCTGCCTATAATCCTAACACTCAGAGGGTGGATACAGGAGTTCACAGAGCAAGCTGGCTAGCTACACTAGCCATCATGGATGAGCTCTGGGTTCAAATGAGAGAGCCTGCCTCAGTGATTAAGATAGAGAATAACCACAGGTGGTTCCTGATGTCAATCTCAAGCTTCTTCATGCACATATTCTTGTACACCCACGTGCGACAGTAAGTACTCAGACACACAAAGGACTTAGGATCTCTAAGAGTTCCATGAGAGCAGGGGCACTGTGTTTGCTGACCTCATCTCCACTCTGAGGCACATTCCTTAATTACTCTGCACCTCGGGTCTCAGTGTCCACAAGTGGGGCACATTTTAGTTAATGCATTCATCCTGTAGGTCACTTCTCTTTCAACAGAAGCATAAACAGTGAGCTCTGAGCAGCCAAAATAAAGCCTGTTCTTCAGTCTTCCATGCCAGCTTGCTCAATCATCTGAGCTCTCTCACGGTTCAGATTTGCTACCTAATATTTAACCTAAACCCTTTCTCTGCTTTTGTTTTAGATCATCATCACTTGTGCGGTTCTATCAATCTACCTATGCATTTCTACACCACCTCTCACCAGAGTGCTTGCCTCCTGTTCTCCCTAAGCAATGAGGTTAATATTGAAGGTAAAATCCATTTCATAGAGATAATGTACTATAGACCTTTCAGGAGAGCTCTCTATGATAATGAGGAATGAGTTACCATGCAGAGGTTGTTTAAATGTCATTTATTTTAACAAGTGACACTCTGAATTTATTTAAAGTTGACTACAATGAAGGAAGGGTGGAGAGTTTTAAAGTTTCATGAGATACTATCAGAACTGCAAAGCAAGGAAGCCTGGAAGTCAGTGCAGAAGGAATAGCAGTTTTCATCACAAGATCCAAGTGAGCACTAGAGGTTGGTAGAGTGCTCCCACAGTTTGACAAATACTGCAGATGTTACTGGTAGCCCCTCTTTTTTTATTCTCTCTCTCTCTCTCTCTCTCTCTCTCTCTCTGTTAGTGTGTGTGTGTGTGTGTGTGTGTGTGTGTGTGTGTGTGTGTGTGTGTGTGTTCCTGTTTGTACAGAGACATCCTAGCAGGTGCAAGTGTCCAAGTGTCTGGAAGACACAGGAGTTCTAACCGGTGCAAGGGTCTAAGTGACTGAGGTACACAGGTGCTCTAGCAGGTTCAAGAGTTCAAGCAACTGGGAGAAACAGGTGATGTATCAGGTGAAAGTGTTCAAGCAACTGGAGAGAGTGGCAACCTTCTCTTTCCCCTCTAATTGCACATTGTGAGCCTCCTCCCAGCAGCACACAAGGTCATGGAGGCCTGACACCAAGGGCAGTAGTAGGTTATCCTTGCTGGCTAATTTGATTATGAAAGTGTTTGGCTTTATTAGACTGAAAACTATTTCAGGTGTGTTGTCATCTTCCTCTTCCAAGAGGAAACTACAAAGTTAAACATATGGTTTTATTCTTGATCTTTGAAGAAGTGTTTTGAAGGGTAGGTGGCATGTGAACTACAATGTCTGTGGGGTAAAAATGGGGAGGGAAGGGAGGTATAGTCACTTTAAAAAATGGAATAGTATAACAATCTTTAAACATAAACAGTAGACATTAGGGGTAAAGGGGTTGGGAACACATGATGGCTGCTGCATTTCGAAGTAGCGGTTAATAATAAGCCAATTTTAAAATACTTAGTGTTTCTCCAAAACAAATCAACAACAACAATAAAGAAACAAAAAAAAACGTAATGTGGGAAAATTGCTTGTAGTAGAAGGGGGTGGTGATAGGAGTGGGAGGAAGATTAGATTGGGTAGTCATGGTCACAGAAGTCAGAATGTATTTTATATCCAAATCTAATTATTAAAGAATTAATTCAATAAATGTTATATTTATTTGTGTGTGGCTCACTGAATGTAGTGAGGCCACATTCAATAAGAACACACACCCAATAAGAAATAGGAGGGGACTTGTGGAGAAGGGACCTACCAGGAAAGGAAGGAGGATGGTAGGAAAATGGGGGCAGCAGCATCACTAAAATCCATCAGATAGATGTACAAAGCTGTCAATGAACTTGAAAAGGTAATAAAGACCCTAGAAGTAAAATCTGTGGGCTCTTGGGGCTTTTTCTTGTGTACTAGGGAGGTTTTTCTTTTTCTTTGAAAATGCTCATTTTTATCTGGGTCAGTAGTAGGAACTATTTCTTTTTAACCAGGAAACCTGAGCTGAGCATCAACCATAGTCTTGTCTTAGGGATGGGAGATGGTGGATGATAGTTTCCCAGTCTACATGAAATGCCACATGAGTTTGGGTGATTTTTATGAAGACTTAGATCATAATAACATTTTTTTAACTTAAATAAGTTATTTTCTTTTCACTTCAATCAATTTCCTTATTCAAACATTTAAAATAATTATAGGCTACAGGTAAATTATAGATCATACACATGCTAAATTATAACCCATCTACACCAATTAATATTTATTGAGCAGTGAATGGGCAAAATATGTTAACTTGAGGATTCAAGACCTGAGTGTAATTAAGAACTTCGGCTGGGAAAGATTATAGCTACATCTTCCCAAACACCCCTCCCTCCTCTCCCCAGCGTCTGCCAAGGGAAATGTAAGGATAATATGCTAACCCTTAGCTTAGCTCTGAAGTTGTTTACACAGGGAAAAAAATCAATTACTTTAAATATTTTAAATCTTATTTCCTAGTAACTAACCAATGACAGTTTATGATGGTCTTAAAAGCCAGGCAAAGGAATCAAATTAAATTTTATTTTTTTTCCCTTCCCAAGGGCCTGGTGTGGGTCTCTCATGAGCAGACATAAAGCATACTGTGGGAACCTCTACAGTTTAGAGCTCATGAGATTCCACTGTGCTCCACAGATTAGAAACTGTTCTCTTCAGTACTGCTGATGCTGCTGATGCTTAAGCCAGAAGGGCTAAGATGGGCCAGAAAATAGAAATCACAGTGTATCAGTGGCTTTGCAAATTGATTGTGAGCAAAGCTGAAAAACAACATTGAGCTCATTATAACGCATTTTGATCCAGAACATAAGATTTGGGGCAGATATGTACTTATAAGAATTAATACAATCATGCAGGGAGATAGGATGGTGTCTATCAATGCCGAATCTACCAATCCCCACGATCATTTCTTTTCACAAGAACAACAGCTAAGCTTAAGAGTTTGAAGCTTCTAGTGAGAAAGAAGCAGGAAACAGAGAGTTTTGAAATCTCAAGGTTGTCTGCATCAGAGAAGATGGAAATGGAGTCTTAGGTAGAAAACTCACTGAGTGTCAGAGTAACCTGCCCAAGAATGTGAGACATCATTTCCTGGCCAGCATCTGAGATACCTCTTGCCTGACTGGTAAATGTGAGTGCATAACCAACTTCCCAGGAGATTTCCATTTCATAGATGCCTGCATTTGAATGATGATCTTTGTCTTCCCGTGCAACTATCAGTTCACACAAAGAGTTAGGAAATAATATCTGTGATGAATGAATATACCTCTAGGCAGGGGATGTTAGTGTGAGAGAAGTCTTCTATATTCTGTGTTCTACCCTATTGGGCACCACCTCAGATACAGCTCTTTGAGTGATTTTCACATCCCAATTTTTGTTCTGGGGGATTTTGTTATTTTGCAAATTGTTTTTGTTTTTGCCTTTGACTCTCATAGGTACTCAGAGACAGGCATTGTGTGGTTTTTGTGTTCACAGAAATGAGCTTCAAGATTCCCCAGTTACAGGGCAATGTATTGACATCCATGTGAAAGGCAGTGCTATAACACTGGGGGATGACTGGGACAAAGTCTACAACTCACACACTTTGATATTCCTGTTTCCTAGAACCCGGTCCATCCATGGTGCTCGCAGCATCCAGGAGGAGAGGACAGAAGCCACTTTCGAAGCATCTGCTTCCACATCCTAACCACATCCCTGGCCTTTATTTCTTTCCCATAATGCGAAGGCAATAAAGATTAGCCTATCTACTTAAGTTTTGTAATTACAGTTATATGTAAAAAACTTGGTAATATTCTTTTATATAAAAAAGGAAATGTTCAATGCATGATATTTAAAACAGACATAAAGATGTAACATGTTATCCCTTTAAGAAAATCCCTCTGGTGGCATTCTAGATAGTGGTCTTTTATTACCCTTCTTTGACCTCTAACCCGGGCACACCCCACAACACCAATCTCTGCTGTCCATGACCCTTATCAGGTCTCTATGCATGAAGTAGAATGAAATATGCCACTTAAGAGAAAAGAGATACTGAAGATGAGACACGAGGGGCTTACACCAGCTAGGCTTTGTCTTTTTAAAAGAAAATTGAAGGCAGGTCCCAGGCATAATATCTGTAATCCACAGTTTGGGATCAGAAAAGCATGCTTGTGCTTAGTAGACCATATACTGGCTTGTTTAAATGGATGCAGTGTTTCCTGTTCACTTCCTAACAGGAACTGTTGGGTGTGCTGCTGTTTTGTAGTAGAGAAGGCACATTTGAATCCAAAGGAAATGCTAGCAATATAATGGGAGATAAAGGGATCAGATGCAACTCACACACACAATAAACAGAATGAGAGGTGACAGACTTGTAATGTGTCTTTAATGTAATCACAACTATATTCCAAGGGTGAAGGTGTGATCTCAGTTTAGATGGATGTGCATGGCTTTCTCATTTGCAATCATCATTAGTGAGTTGTGTGTACCCTGTGGAAATAGGAATCTAATACCCACTAATGAAATGAGAGGACATCAATTGTGACAGAAGGGACTGGGCTGAGTCAGACCACCTAGGCAGTAGAGTGACCTGACATCCGGTGGTCAATACCAAAGCTTCTAAAATCTGCTACTGATTAGGAACAACATTTTCAATTCCTCCAGAGCACTTGTGTTTCAATAAGTCCAACTGCTGCTCTAGGGACCCATATATAGGTATATCTTGGGTGGGTGATTCGGGTCTTCTCCTACATATTTGATTTATCAAGTGGATTTGATTTTTACTCCCATCTGCAAGGGAGGGAGAGCTATTTACATTTTAAATAATGCTATCTTGTGTTGTTTACTCTCCTGGATTAGCTCAGTGTTTTATCTGTTTCTTATCACAGTCGACCCCTCTCCTAGTTATTTGTGTATGAGGTTTATTTTCCCCAGCACATTGTGAGTTTTAGGTCTGGTTTGTAATCAGTTCTATAATCCATCCTTGCAACCCAGCACAGGACCTGGCAACAAAGCAACTGGAGTTGTGCTCAATGAAGTGAATTGAAATTTCTCTTAAACCTGTAAACGGGACTGTTCTTCTGGATAAGATTTCATCCAAAAATTAAAAGAGTTAATTTTTGTTTAAAATTGTTTTTCCTCCTGTGTTAGGTGAAGTCATCCTTGCACTTCTTTGTTAGAAGGGAACACTAGCAAAATCATCTCTTATCAGACTTCTTACTGTTTACAAAGAAGTTATGAGGTTACCAAACTTGACTAACATTTCAAATTCCTTAATATAATATAATTATGATTAGGCTTAGGCTATCCTTATCTACATTTCTTTATTAACATGACCCAGATATTGTGAAAATCAGTGCTATATATTTGAATTGTAAAAAGTAATAACTGAGTCCCCTTCACGTTGTGAAACACATGTAGTTGTAAATTAACACAACTTAGGATCACCTGGGAAGAGAGTTTCAATGAGGAATTTTCTGAATTCGATTGCTCTGGGAGGGATTGTCTTAATTAAATCAATGTTGGAAGATTCAGTATACTCTGGGTGGCACCATTCCCTAGGCAGGGTCTTGAGCTGTATACCAGTGGTGAAATCAAGTGGCGTATAGGAGCATACATGCATTCATTGCTCATGCTCCTGGCTGTGGATGTGATATGAGTGACTGTCTGAAGTTCTTGTCTTGGCTTTCCCACAAGGATTGCCTCTGGATTGTTAGCTAAAATAAATTTGTTTTTCCCCCCAGTTCTTCCTTGTCAGGCTATTTTGTGACAACCACATAAACAAAACCAGAAGAGGTAGCTTTTGAGAAAAGGCAGCTTTGAATAGATAAGCTACATGAAGATTAAGATACATAAAATGGTACCTATGATGCTTATCTAGTAGTGTTATTTTGATGAAGTGGTTGATGTCAAAGTGTCTTCAAACCTGAACTTCTACACATAAACAGAAAGAGATATGGGAGATAAAGGTGGCAAAGACCAGAAGTGCTAATGCTTCTGTGACAATAAATCAAGGGATGGGGTCTCACAATTAAGCTGCTGTGTTTATTTTAGGGATCAAATGCACTTGAGCAGCATTAGCAAGCCCATGAGGCAGTTTCTAAAGAGGCCCAATTACCACAATATTCTGAAGTTCTTAGGGAAGAGAATGTTAATATTGATAAGCGAATTGAGCTCTCAAGAATATCTCAAAGACAGTCCAAGTGAATGAAGGAAAATGCAAGGGGGTGAGAACACTCAGACTAACCTAGCCTTTCATCTCAGACTTTTCTCATAGAATCCTAGGAAGTAAGGTTTACAACAAAGATGGAATAAATAAAGAACAAAGGAGAAATACATCTATTGAAGTCTCTATAAGACTGTGTGGTAAGGTACCTTGTTCTGATTTTCCTGTAACAAAATATAACTCAAAGGCAAATAGAGGTCACAAAATGGAGAAGTCTGCAATATAATTCAAGGTGTAGAAGATGTAGTTGTCTTTGGTAACACTGAGGGTCTCTTGTGCCCGTTGGAGCTTGGTGAGGGCCAAAAATCTGTTCTACTAGTATCAGAAGAAGTATATGGCAGCAGCAATGGACCAATGACTGTGGCATAAGAGCCTTACTTCCTAGCCTGGGCATTGCATCCAACTTGATGACAGCAGGGAGCAAGGGATGCCTTTATACAAGAGGACAGATATACTTGAGCTTGGCATCATGACCCAGTTTTGCAATACTAAAGGGGCTTGGATGGCTTGTAGTGATACCTCAGAATACTGATGCAATGCTGTGAGGTTGGGAGAACTTTTATGAACTAATTCGAAATCAATTAGAGAAAATTCAGATCATGTACTTGCCCTGTGATATATGATAGCAAGAATCAAGTCTGGGAACAAGCAAAAGACACAATTCCAGAGGGAAATGAAAGACTGACTACATTGCTTTAAGTAGAAAGAGACTGTCAGTCACTAGCCCTACTAGTATACTGTGCTTTCACATGAAATGTGGTGATCCTGTATGAGCCTGTGTGCAGCCAGGACTCATGAGGAGCCTAGAGAGGATTGAAAAACATCATCCCAGATAGAAAAGGCATGAGTGTATGTTCTGCTTATGACTTGCATTGCCATTCCCCAGAGCTACAGCTTTCTTAGGCACTGGCAAGTGCCCTTTTAGTCCTTAGAATTTACATTTCATATGTTACAACAAGATCCGTTTTAGATAATTTAGCCCCGGGAAGCTTAAGCCAAGGACAGTCAAACAGGCCTTCAAAGACAGGAAACACAGGGCCTCTTTCTTTCTTTACCCTGGGATTTTGATTTCTGAGCCAAGAAGATAACACATCTTAATAGCAAGAAGCTGAGTTAACTAGATAAAAGGTTTTATAAACAGTTAGTGAAATCTTGAAATCAGAGAAACCAGAGATTCACAGTCTTACCTTGCCTGACTGCATCTAAATGTACATCACCGAAAGCAACACAAAAGGAGATGGTGAGATATTCTGTGATACTCCTGTGAGTCAATGCAGCTTTCAGTTTACTCATTCAGTTTTCAGATATATACTCAATTCCATGAGACTGTTTCTTCTAAGCTTAGGTATGAAGATAAGGCATGCCATAAGAATCCGTCCACTAAAATGAACGTAATGATCCAGGCAATAAAGAATACATTAAACTAATGAATACATGGAACTAATACAATGTTGGTCCTACATAGCAGTAATAGAGGAGAAAGAGAACCCTAAAGATCTGAGATCCATAGGTAAATAATGGTATTAAAAGTTATCAAGGGCTCGAGAGAGAGTGCAGTGTTTAAGAGCACTTACTGTTCTTACTGAAGTCCTGAGTTCGATCCCCAGTACCTACATGTCAGTTTACAACCATCTGAAATTCCAGATCCAGGGTAACTAAAACCTTTTCCTGGTTTCCCCAGGCATTAGGCATATATCTGGTCAACAAACATAGAGGCCAGCAAAATAGTCATACATATTAAATTTAAAAATCAATCTTTAGAAAGTTGTCAAAAATTAATTAAAACGAACAAACTGACACGCAGTGAAAGAAATAGGATTTTAAATTATGAAAATTCTATCGTTCCAGCGAAATGACAAAGAGAAAGTGGGGTAAAACTACATAGTGGATGGAGTGATTGAAGGAACTGACTTTGGTGAAGAAAGGGCAGGCTAGAGGCAGTACTGGGGCACTTGATCAGTAGCCTTGATCTGGAGACCTGCTGTCTACCAGATTGACCACCTATAACCAGAAGAATTTACATAAAGCACAAATTCAAGAAAAATCCCAATTATAGTGTCAGCACTTTTAAGAAGCAGATATCAAAGGGAAGTATCGAGGGGGAAAATGATTGATTCTGAACAAAGGAAAATTAAAGATCAAAAGCAAGGAGATAAAGGAAATCATACTGGGCTTGGACAAAGACTACACGCATTCAAAACCTATAAATAGATAAATAGGGAGCAATTTTCTGAAAAAAAGTTAATGAAATGGAGCAACAACTGAGATATGGAAAATCCTGATTATGTGAAGACGGGCAACAAGCCAGTCAAATGCTACCACATCAATTAAGGGAACAGCAGGCCTCCAGAAGAGAGGCAAAAATAATACAACTTCTGAAGAGCCAACAACATTGACAACAGGACATAAAAGGACCAAGAGAAACATGTGCTTTTTCACTACTAATCTGACTTCATGTGAAATATTACCAACAACTTGCTGAAAACTTAATGAAAAATGTGAAAAGGAATCAGACTATTCTTTAGGTTGTGGTACTTGTTAAGAACAAGCCACTCTCCCTCTCACAGGACCTTCAAGCACTGCTCTCATTCAGCAGGTGGCCACTCTGTCAATGGAGCCACCAACCCTGTAGTTTGTTAAAACCCTCCAGTAAGAGCTCAGAAGAGTAAAACCTTCCCTGAATTCTGTACTGTCCCTTAGCTTCTTTTACATTCAGAGAAAAAACAATTTTTTTCCATGACATTTCTGGCTCCCCCTCCCAGTTTCTGACATTAATGAGTAATCTGTCCACAACAACTGTCTCCAGATACACCTGCTGAGCACACAGTTGGATGAACAGTTGGACTGAAGGATTCTGTGTCCCTGTCGACCTCTTTCTTCCCAGTTACCACACCAAGAAAGATTCTAATGTTCTTTCTGATGTCTTTAATTAGCTATGCTTGACTGATGGTGAATGGCATTGTTGAAAGCATTCTCAAAGGTTCTCTCTCCCTCCCATGTTTGTTTTGACATATGCTGATTTCTTTTGGGTCTCCTCTGCCTAGAAGAGTGTCTGGCTCACTGTCTATGCCGAGAAGTAACCCATCATATGCTCACAGTAGTCCCATTGAATCCATTATTCCAACCAACCCCTGCCTCCACTGTCCATCCTCTGTCAACCTTTCTCATCCTCCCTCTAAACCAGCCTCAACCACGGGATCTCTTAAGGCTGCTTACTTCTTGTGTTTGTCTACTAAAATTTGATTCCCCATTTTCTCACATCATACTGCTTCCTCTCCTTTATTGCTGTTTTGGGGGTGGATTAATTCATCTTAAGGTAGTGGCTAGATGACCCCCAAAGATAGAGAAGTAGTGAATATCTTACTACATCTGGTCATTGTTTCACTTTACTTATGTCATGCTTGCCTTATAAAGTCAGAACTCTAGAGGGGTGCAAAGCAACCTACAAACAAGGCTCCTAAAGTGAAAAGTCACCAGGGAACATTCATGGTTTCAGTCATTCCTGCTTGGGAGGAAATTTAGACTGAACTATCTGTGCCTGCAATTAGACTGCATTCTGCTTCCAGAAGATGTTCATGCAGGAGTTGCCACATGGACCCATGGGCCTTTGATATTACTGTAACAGAATCATCTTGAAGTCATGAATGTGAAGTATGTATAACAGATCATATGTATGCTCATATTCTTTAAACATACTATAAAAAGAATCTTTCAAGAAAAGGAAGGCTCTTACCCCAAGAGAAACATGTAGAAATTCAATGCTTTTGAAGTCCTTTTAATCATTGTTTATCCACTTTTAATTTTTTACTCGAAACCATGCCACATCTGTGTCAAAAGACTAAGAGTAAAATTGGACCTCTCTACTTAACACTTTACAACCCTGGGCCCGTTGCTCTGCTTCCCATCCCTCACTTTTACAACAAGGATTATAATTATTCCCATCTTATTGTTGAAGTCAAAGAGTAACTTAGTTAATTTATTTTAAAAAATCATCAACAGTGTGGAGCAAATGAACTAGTTAATTCACATAAAACACTCTCAATTAATGTCAGCCACTATTTTAACAACAGAAACCACATGATCATCTTGTTAGATGTTGAGAAAGCACTTGACAAAATCTAACACCCATTCATGATAAAGGTCTTGGAAAGATCAGGAATTCAAGGCCCTTACCTAAACATAATAAAAGCAATCTACAGCAAAGCAGTAGCCAACATCAAACTAAATGGAGAGAAGCTGGAAGCAATCCCACTAAAATCAGGGACTAGACAAGGCTGCCCACTTTCTCCCTACCTATTCAATATAGGACTTGAAGTCCTAGTCAGAGCAATTCGACAACAAAAGGAGATCAAGGGGATACAAATTGGAAAGAAAGAAGTCAAAATATTGCTATTTGCAGATGATATGGTAGTATATATGAGTGACCCCAAAAACTCCACCAGAGAACTCCTAAACCTGATAAACGGCTTCAGTGAAGTAACTGAATATAAATTAACTCAAAGAAATCAATGGCCTTTCTCTATACAAAGGATAAATGGGCTGAGAAAGAAGTTAGGGAAACAACACCCTTCACAATAGCCACAAGTAATATAAAATATCTTGGTGTGACTCTAACTATGGAAGTGAAAGATCTGTATGACAAGAACTTCAAGTCTCTGAAGAAAGAAATTGAAGAAGATCTCAGAAGATGGAAAGATCTCCCATGTTCATGGGTTGGCAAGATAAATATAGTAAAAATGGCTATCTTGCCTAAAGCAATCTACAGATTCAATGTAATCCAATCAAATTTCCAACTCAATTCTTCAATGATTTAGAAAGAGCAATTTGCAAGTTCATCTGGAATAACAAAAATCTAGGATAGCAAAACTCTTCTCAACAATAAAAGAACCCCTCATAGAATCACTATGTCTGACTTCAAGTTTTACTACAGAGCAATTGTAATAAAAACTTTATGGTAGTGGTACAGTGACAGACAGGTAGATCAATGGAATAGGATTGAAGACCCAGAAATGAATCCAAACACCTATGGTCACCTGATCTTTGACAAGGGAGCTAAAATCATCCAGTGGAAAAAAGACAGCATTTTCAACAAATGGTGCTGGCACAACTGGCGGTTATCATGTAGAAAACTGGGAATTGATCCATTCTTATCTCCTTGTACTAAAGTCAAGTCTAAGTGGTTTAAGAAACTCCACATAAAACCAGAGACACTGAAACCTATAGAGAAGAAAGAAGGGAAAAGCCTCGAAGATATGAGCACTGGGGAAAATTCCCGAATACAAGTGCAAAGGCTTGTGCTGTAAGATCATGAATTGACAAATGGGACCTCATAAAATTGCAAAGTTTCTGTAAGGCAAAAGATACTGTTAATAAGATAAAAGGGCCACCAACCGATTGGGAAAGGATCTTTACCAATCCCAAATCAGATAGGGGACTGATATCCAATATACATAAAGAACTCAAGAAGGTGGAAACCATAAAATCAAATAACCCCATCAAAAATGGGGTACAGAGCTAAACAAAGAATTCTGAACTGAGGAATACCAAATGACTGAGAAACACCTGAAAAAATGTTCAACATCCTTATCATCAGGGCAATGCAAATAAAAACAACCCTGAGATTCCACCTCATACCAGTAAGAATGGCTAGGATCAAAAATTCATATGACAGCAGATGCTGGCATGGATGTGGAGAAAGAGGAACACTCCTCCATTGTTGGTGGGATTGCAAGCTTGTACAACCACTCTGAAAATCAGTCTGGCGGTTCCTCAGAAAATTGGACATAGTACTACTGGAGGATCCTGCAATATCTCTTCTGGGCATATATCCAGAAGATGTTCCAACTGTTAACAAGGACACATGCTCCACTATGTTCATAACAGCCTTATTCGTAATAGCCAGAAGCTGGAAAGAACCAAGATGTCCCTCAACAGAGGAATGTATACAGAAAATGTGGTACATTTACACAATGGAATACTACTCAGCTATTAAAAACAATGAATTTATGAAATTCCTAGGCTAATAGATGGATCTGGACGGTATCATCCTTAGTGAGGTAACCCAATCACAAAAGAATTCACATAACATGTACTCACTGATAAGTGGATATTAGCACAGAAACTTTGATTACCCAAGATACAATTTGCAAAACACATGAAACTCAAGAAGAATGAAGACCATAGTGTGGACACCTCTCCCCTTCTTAGAATTAGGAACAAAGCACACATTGAAAGAGTCACAGAAATCAAATTTGGAGCTAAGACAAAAGAATGGACCAACTAGTGACTGCTGCAGCTGGGGACCCATCCTATAATCAGCCACCAAACACAGACACTATTGCATACACCAGAAAGATATTGCTGAAAGGGACCTGATATAGCTGTCTCGTGTGAGGCTATGCCAGTGCCTGGCAAACACAGAAGTGGATGCTCACAGTCAGCTATTAAATGGAACGCAGGGTTCCCAATAGAGGAGTTAGAGAAAGTACCCAAGGAGCTGAAGGGATCTCCAACCCTATAGGTGGAAGAACAATATGAACTAACCAGTACCCCTAGAGCTCCTGTCTCTAGCTGGGTATGTAGCAGAAGATGGCCTAGCTGGCCATCATGGGAGGAGAGGCCGCTTGGTCATGCAAACCTTATATGCCCCAGTACAGGGGAACACCAGGGCCGTGATGTGGCAGTGGGTGGGTAGGAGAGCCAGGTGGGGAATGGGAGAGGATATAGGGGACTTTTGGGATAGCATTTAAAATGTAAATGAAGAAAATATTTAATAAAAAAAAGAAAGCCACTTTCTCTCTGAACACCAAGGGGGGTAAAAAAAGGAATAGTATATCTCATTAAAGGGGTAAATATTCTTCCTATTTCTTTGACAATAATAAAATTATTTTAATATTAAAAATGAGGGTTTTACCTGCATATATGTAGGCAGAGCATGGTTCATGAAGAAGTCAGAAGATGGTATGAGATCACTAGGATTTGGATTCATAGATGGTAATAGGCTGTCCTGTGGATACCATGGGAGGCTTAAGGTAAATAGGCCTTCTTGAGTCACCTTTAGGCAGAAGACCACGTGGCCAAACTAAATTAACTCACAAAGAAGGAGACAACAGCATATTCCTCCCCAGAGGTAAAACCCATTATTCTGACCAAAAGGAAATTCTTTCCCAGAGGAATAGAATAGAACAGAATCACCCAGAAGATCAGTCTCTATGCATATCTATGGAGGATTAACTTCATTAGGTTGAGAATTATCTTGATTTGGAAGACCTTCCCACTGTGGGAACTACTATTCCCCAGGCTGAAACCCAGAACTGTATTAAAAGGAAAAAGGAAGCTTGGTGCAACCTTCTATCACTTTGTACTTCTTGATTGTGAATGCTGTCTTCAGCTCCTGCTGCTTTGCCTTCAACCATGAAGGACTCTAACCTCAAACTGTGGGTCAAAATAAACCTTTAATTCCTTTTTGTTGTTGTTGTTTTCATTATAACATATCGAATAACTAAGACAGATCTATTTTAGACTATCTCCAAATCATGCTACTGTGATAACGGTGGTTTTCTGGGGAGGGAGACAAAACCAGCCTAATTTTAGAGCAAACTAGGGGGCACTGTCCTAGTGATTCAAAACAAATGCAACAGGGAAGGAATTTGGAAGGACTGTGACTAAATCCAGAATGCATAAATAACTACCCCTGTCTTGTCACTTGCCAGGACTGTTTCTCCACCTCTGTCTGCTGTAAATACAAACAATGCAGGTTCTCGAATCACCTTCTCCTTCTCACCCTCCCCAGTCAGGCCCACTCTCTGGGAGATCTCAGATCTCTATGAAATAATAAATTCCAATTTCATTTTCTCAAGGCTTTGTGCTCTGTATAGATGGAGGGAGATTTTAGGGTTGACTATCTTGATATTGCCTCATACATGAATATACGTGGTGGTGGTGAACTCTATCTTTACTAAGAAAAAGCTCATATCACACTCCTCTGCCCAAGACATAACACCCGAGGAAGCCTTGGCACTAGTACTTCCTGTTTAACTTAAGTGTGTCCTATATAAATGTAACATGTATAAATGTTGTCTTCTAGGTACCCACAAGGACTTTCTCCCTGCTTCCACAGTGTGTCCATGTGCTTTGAGATATGCCACCCTTTTCACTATACAACACAGTTACAAGTGATGGAAGGAATTACCTCCAGATTATGAATGCTTTCAGGGAAAGGGGTGTGAGTAGTTCCTATTTGTCTATATTTGCCCAACAAATCTCCCAAAGAATGCAAGGGGCTAAATGTAAATTTGCTAAAATATTTCACTAGTGTGAATTATTGACAGAGGAGAGTTAGTTGCCTGGATGTTTTCTCAGCACCGAGTCCTGTCTGTGAGCCAGGCCTTGAACCTTGAGGAGTAAGGCTCATCTGTGATGCTGTTTTCCCTCCCTCTGCAGTCACCAGGGCCACAGTGGCCTTATCTCCTTTTCCACAGAGCTGGCTCCCACATTGCTGCTATCTATTCCAGAACTTTTCTCTCTAGCAATTAATTACACTTGATGAAGAAATGGGTAGACCTTTCTTCCCTCCCTAACCCTTTCCATCTTCCCTCTCTACCTCCTTCCTCTTTGGCAAAGTTTTTGCATTTGTTTGCTTATTTGTTTTGAAATACACTGGGCATTACAGAAGAAACATTTGATGCTTTTATTTACACTGTAGCCCATGATCTAAGAAAAGGTTCTAGCAATAAGGGAATTGTGATGGTAAATCAGTCTTTTGGGGGAAGTTGTCTGTCTGTCTGTCTGTCTGTCTTTTCTATTCTTTTTCCTTTTCATTTTAGGGTCACATTATGTCTGGGAACTTACTCTGTAGACTACTCTGGCCTCAGACTCACAGAAATTCTCCTGCCTCTGCCTCCTAAGTGTTGGGATTAAAGGCCCTTGCCACCACACCCAGCTGGTAGCTTTTTAGTTTGCCTTGAAACTCTGAACTATGACTTTTCTCCCCTCTTATACCCTTCCTCCTTGAAAAGTAGTTAACAATAGGCACCATTGGAGCACACCTGGAGTAGCTGTGCATATGTAATCAATAGGAAACTCTTAGCACTCTCCAAGGCCTCTTTAAAAATCACCTTGGACCTGAGAAAGAAACTAAAGGAAGATGCTTAACTATCACTGTCATGCCCAAGGCACTTTTACTACTTGCTACTTTAATTTGCAGAAAGAAAAAAATAGAAAGAAAAAAAAAAAGAAAACTCTATAGTTTTATTATAAGCAGCACATAGACTATTATTTCTTGATAATAACCTTAAATAAATGCCAAACACAGAGGTTTAAAATTATTTCTTAGCTCATGTATCATTTACTTTCTATGTGATGACTCTCTGATTGACTAAAATTATTCACTGGTGTATGTGTGGATGTGCACACACCCATACCCACCTCTACGCGCCCCCCCAACCCCCCTCCTGGTTCTTCATGCTGCTGTTAGGATTTCTTCTTTTCTTTCCTTCTCTGTCTCTCTTCTCTGTCTCTCTCTATCTCTATATTTGTCTCTCTCTCTCAACAAGCCCTCATTTTCATGTAACCTAGACTGGTCTTGAGCCAGCTATATTCCTATGTAATCAAAGATTACCTTGAATTTGAAATCCTATTGTATCATCCACCCAAGTTCTGGGTTATAGTGATGGACCACCATATCTGGTTTTAAGGCATAATTTTTCTAATTTGTAAACCTGGCCATGCCTTTTTGCTTACTTTGTCAAGGCTGAAGCAACCTTTATATTTTCAGTACACCTCTACAAAATAATGATTCTACAAGTCCTTCTATAATGCCAATATAAACAACTTCCAAATTAGCCATATTAAGACTTTTAAATATAGTTGTTTAAATCTGTTGTTTTATGCCATTGGACTTAGGTTGGCTGTATTCTGTATGTGTAGCTTTTTTTCTCCTTACCATCTCCTTGGTTAACTCTTTTTGTTGTTGTTGTTGTTTTTGTTTGTTTGTTTTGTTCTGTTTGTTTGTTTTTGAGACAGAGTTTCTCTGTATAGCCCTGGCTGTCCTGGCACTCATTTTATAGACCAGGCTGGCCTCGAACTCAGAAATCACCTGCCTCTGCTTCCCGAGTGCTAGGATTAAAGGCATGTGCCATCACGCCCAGCCTTGATTAATAGATGTCCATTGAAAGTTACTCATTTGTCATTGTCTCTAACTAGCCTCCCTGTGTACTTGTTGAGTCTGAACATCTACTTTTCCTTCTCATTACACCCTGTACATGAATTAGTTCCCATGGATCATTACTAGCTCTTTTTCCTGTCTGCATTTTAAACTCCTCATAGGACAAGACTGTATCTTTAAGATTTAGGATACAATCTGAAGTCTTTGGTAAAGACATTTTACCAAAGTGTTGCCTTTAGGTAAGTTACAGGGATTGACTTTCAGTTTCTAACAAACAAGTAAGAATTTATGCCTTCAAATAAATGGAGTCTTTCTTGAATGAAATTCCTTTCAGGCATAGGCTTAATCATGAGAGAACAATCCAAAACTATGATGGGAATTCCTTTGGGAAACAGTTTTGGGAGCTCATGAATGTGCTTCCACACATGAAAATGGCCCAGTTTCGTAGGCACAGTGCTGTGGATAACACGAAGCTAACCCCACCTCTGTCGCTCAGTTTATTCAGCAGACTTGACTCCAAATGACTTCTGAATGAGGGTGAGTTTTATTTTTGGCAACAAAAGGCACAATTTGCTACCACTGAGACATTACTTTCAAAGTTCAGCTTGCTCTCAAATCTTTTCGATAAGGAATCTAGATATATTCTGAGCAGGCGACATCTTTGGAATATAGGAATTACCTCCTGTGGGAACTATTTGCAAGAAAAGGTCTTGTGTTTTGCTGAAGGCTTGGCTCCTTATTTAATCAGGACTGTGACATGGGGACAGATTGGGCCTGTTAACAGAACCACAGTATTTAAAGTTAGATGCTTTAAAGTTGATTTTCTACTCCGACTTATGTGACCCTGACAGATTTGAGGGGGAAAATGGATTTTATGCTTAAATTAGGTCAGGGACAGTCCAAAATAACAGTAATCAAAATAATAACTATCATTATACAATTTATTTTTATTGGTTATGTACTGTGAATTAGAGTTAAATATTCATAATTTTCTCATATAAAATTCTTAATAAACTATTGAAAAATAAGAAAAAGGATACTGAAGAAGTAGATTTGTTCAAGGTGACTTAATAAATAGAGGGTAGAGAAGTGCAAAGTTTTCATTATGGCAGGTTGACTGCACAGCCCATATTCTAGGAATGCAGTTCAGTGATAGAGTTCCTGCCTAGCATGCATAAGACCCTAGATTAAATCCCAAGCACTGTATAAAGCAAACATGATGACATATGCCTGCAATCTCAGCACATGGGAAGTTGATATAAGAAGATCAGGAACTTAAGGTCATTTACTTTTATAAAACAAATTTGAGATCAGTCTCGGCTACATGAGATACTGTTTCAAATACTTCCACTAAATCCCATATTCCACATCTTTAACTATCTTTTCTCAGCATCTTCTAAGAACAATATCATCTATCCCATTCCCTGGCAGTATAGATTCAACATGTTGCTGAATTTGAATTATGGAATTACTTTTTATAAAGTTAGATTCATATAAGCAAAAATTTTTGGTGAACCTTATGAACAATTATTTCATTACTGCTATATGTAAAATTCAGCACACACAGTTATTTATTCAAGCAAGATTAAAGAAGTAAAAAGAAGAGGCTATATAACTCTTAAGGCTCATTTGCCGATCACGTTTGGTGAGTGATCCATATTCAAAAGGGAAAAAAATCTACCTGAATGATTTTTTTGTGTGTGTAAGAATTTAGACTGTTTGTACTGTGGGATCAGAAGGAAAACCAATTCATGGTGTTACAGGGAGACACTGCTTCAGTTTAACAGGGAGCATGTAGCGATCAGGGAAGCTCGACAACAGGGCAGGCTGCTTTGTAAAGCACTGCACTTCCTGTCAAGGATGGTGTTTAAACAGAAGGCGAATGACCTCTGCCAAAGACACCACCGATACAAGCCCTAGGAGGACACTGGTCACATGTCCTGTGAGTCCCTAACAGCTTTCAGGGTCTGATACTTCATATAGAAGCCAGGATTCTGGTGACCTTTGTTCTGTTCAGAGGGACATGCAGCTGCCAGCTAGAAGATTTTTTTAGCTGATAGTGAAAGGGGTCCCGGGCAGGTGGCTTCAGGACAGATGATAACAGAGATGACAGCTCAACATCCCTACTTGTTTCTGTCTGATTCATGAATATCAATGCTTACATGTACTCACAAATTGATCAGGTAGAAAGACAGCAGTTTATACACTCATTTCTACTTTTTTTTACAAGTTAATATTTTGTATTTAATAGACAGTTACTGGTGAAAAATATGTCAAAGACTCGTCATTGGTTACACCTTGAGTCATCTGATTCCCTCAATAATACTTTGAAAATTGGAATTTAGGTTATAGATAAGGAAACCAACCAAATATTACATATTTTAAAAAAACAGATTTTGAAATTTCAGGAATGAATTATATCACAATTGAACCCAAAACATCATTGATGAATATAATGTGGCAGTTAATTAAATAAAGTAATAGCCAACCGGTCTTCATTCACTGACAAGAATGGCTTTCCAGGGCACCCATCCTCAATGTTGGGTCTCATGGCCTCGTTCTCAGCTTCATACTTTCTGTCTCCAGCCAGCATTTTTCTTAGTTTTTGTTGTCAATTTCTTGGGGATTTGATATTTTTCAGCTTCTTGCTTGGGGGCATTAGGAGTATGCTCACAATTGTACATTTGACCAGCTTATACTCAAGTTAATTTTCAATTCAATGTTTATATGGTCAATGTTTAATAGACAGCGGAACACTGTACTGCATTAGCTCTCATTTCAGGGAGAGATGCCTGTACTATTTTGTCAAGGACAATCCCCATTGTATTTTAATGATTAAACATCTTTATTTAGTTTCTTTCTCAGGTATAAGCCCATTTTCCTTTCTTCTACCTTTCTTAATGTTTCCCGTGTAAACTGAGTTATCACTCTTAGGTCTTTGAATTCAAACCTATGTTACACAGGAGTTAACGAAACTAGGTATTCATTTAGGAACTGGCACAAAAAGGTGTACAAAAGGATAAGTGGTATATGAATAAATTTTTTTTTTTTTTTTTTTGGTTTTTTGAGACAGGGTTTCTCTGTATAGCCCTGGCTGTCCTGGAGCTCACTTTGTAGACCAGGCTGGCCTCAAACTCAGAAATCCACCTGCCTCTGCCTCCCAAGTGCTAAGATTAAAGGCGTATGCCACCACGCCCGGCTATGAATAAACTTCTTAAGCATGCAGCATATGGTTGAAGCACATATAATCTTGAGGAAAAGATGGCAGCTATGAAGAATACATGATGTTTACTCCTCTTGCACAGCATTAACAAAGACAGTAAATGACAGTTATTATTATGTGGGCATATTATTGGGACTCCATAGGAAGTTTATGTGATTTTTATCAAGAAAGGCATTCATGATTTGTGTACCTCTCTTCATGAAGTTCTTTCTTTCTTTCTTTCTTTCTTTCTTTCTTTCTTTCTTTCTTTCTTTCTTTCTTTCTTTCTTTCTTTCTCTTTCTTTCCTTCCTTCCTTCCTTCCTTCCTTCCTTCCTTCCTTCCTTCCTTCCTTCCTTCCTTCCTTCCTTCCTTTTTCTTGGGACAGGGTTTCTCTGTGTAGCCCTGACTGTCCTGAAACTAAGGCTGGCTTGAGTGGGGCATTGGGCTATGCACAGACAGCCTGGTCTCCAGTCAAGCTGAGATGTTGAACTCTGGGACCCGGTGGTAATAATTCATCTACATTGGACAGAAGGAGTTCTCTCATGTTTCCTGGAACCCTGGATCCTGTCAAAGTTACCGCCCTCCTCCTTAGCCCCCCTCCTTAGCCCTCACAAGAGAAGCATGGTTAGCAGTCATATAGGCAATGTCCCAAGCTTCTGACCTTCAGGCTAGACTCCTCCCCAGTCACCTAGCAACAGAAAATATAGCAGCATACTTTAAAAGGCACTGTTTGGCCCCTCCTTGCTCTCTCATTCACCTCATACCTCTTGCTCTCTTGCTCTCTTGCTCTTACTCTTCTTACTCTACTCTTCTCTCTCTCTTTGTCTTCTACTCTCCTCTCCTCTCTCTTCCTCTCTCTCCCTCTTACTCTCTAGCCTTCCCCCCCTCTCTCTTTTCTCCCTTCTATCCTCTTGGCCATGGCTGGTCTTTCTCACTCTCTTTTACCTTCGCCCTTTCTCCATGCCTTTTTTTTTTTTTTTTTTGGCTTCATGTTGAGATCTAAAATTGTAAATTCTTTTTGTTTGTTTGTTTGTTTTTGTTTTTTATTAGATATTTTCTTAATTTACATTTCAAATGCTATCTCGAACATTTGCTATATACTCCCCCCACCCTGCTCTCCTCCTACCCACCCACTCCCACTTCTTGGCCCTGGCATTCCCCTGTATTGGTGCATATAAAGTTTGCAATACCAAGGGGCCTCTCTTCCCAATGATGGCCGACTATGCCATCTTCTGCTACATATGCAGCTAGAGACACCAGTTCTGGGGTTCTGGTTAGTTCATATTGTTGCTCCTCTTATAGGGTTGTAGACCCCTTCAGCTCCTGTGGTACTTTCTCTAGCTTCTCCATTGGGGGCCCTGTGATCCATCCTATAGATGACTGTGAGTATCAACTTCTGTATTTGCCAAGCACTGGCATAGCCTCATATGAAAAGCTATATCAGGGTACCTTGAGCAAGCTCCTGCTGGCATATGCAATAGTGTCTGAGTTTGGTGACTGATTACAGGATGGATCCTCGGGTGGGATAGTCTCTGGATAGTCTATCCTTTTGTCTTAGCTCCAAACTTTGTCTCTGTAACACCTTTCATGGGTATTTTGTTCCCTATTCTAAGGAGAAATGGTATATCCACATGCTGATCTTCCTTCTTGATTTTTCTTGTGTTTGCAAATTGTATCTTGGGTATTCTAAGTTTCTGGGCTAATATCCACTTATCAGTGAGTGCATATCAAGTGACTTCTTTTGTGATTGGGTTACCTCACTAAGGATGATATCCTCCAGATACATCCATTTGACTAAGAATTTCATAAATTCATTGTTTTTAATAGCAGAGTAGTATTTCATTGTGTAAATGTTCCACATTTTCTTTATCTATTCCTCTGTTGAGGGACATCTGGGTTCTTTCCAACTTCTGGCTATTATAAATAAGGCTGCAATGAACATAGTAGAGCATGTGTTCTTATTACCAGTTGGAACATCTTCTGGGTATATGCCCAGGAGAGGTATTGATGGATCCTCCTGTAGTGTGATGTCCAATTTTCTAAGGAACCACCAGACTGACTTCCAGAGTGGTTGTACAAGCTTGCAATTCCACCAATAATGGAGGAGTCTTCCTCTTTCTCCACATCCTAGTCAGCATCTGCTGTCACTTGAATTTTTGATTTTAGCCATTCTGACTGGTGTGAGGTAGAATCACAATATTGTTTTGATTTGCATTTCCCTGACGATTAAGGATGTTGAACATTTTTTCAGGTATTTCTCAGTTATTTGGTATTTCTCAGTTCAGAATTCTTTCTTTAGCTCTGTACCCCATTTTTAAAATTATTTTTAATGGGGCTATTCTATTTTCTGGAATTCAGATTCTTGAGCTCTTTGTAGATATTGGATATTATTCCCCTATCAGATTTAGGATTGGTAAAAATCCTTTCCCAATCTGTTGGTGGCCTTTTTGTATTCTTGACAGTGTCTTTTGCCTTACAGAAGCTTTGTAATTTTATGAGGTCCCATTTGTCAATTTTTGATCTTACAGCACAAGCCATTGCTGTTCTATTTAGGAATTTTTCTCCTGTGCCATATCTTGGAGGCTTTTCCCCAGTTTCTCGTCTATAAATTTCAGTGTCTCTGGTTTTATGTGGAGGTCTTTGATCCACTTAGACTTGAGCTTTGTACAAGGAGATAAGAATGGATCAATTTGCATTCTTCTATGTGATAACCGCCAGTTGTGCCAGCACCATTTCTTTAAAATGCTGTCTTTTTTCCCAGAGGATGGTTTTAGCTCCCTTGTGAAAGATCAAGTGACCATAGGTGTGTGGATTCATTTCTGGGTCTTCAATTCTATTCCATCAATCTACCTGTCTGTCGCTGTTCCAGTACCATGCAGTTTTATCACAACTGCTTTGTTGTACAGGTATGGTGATTCCCCCAGAGGTTCTTTTATTGTTGAGAATATGTTTTGCTATCCTAGGTTTTTTATTATTCCAGAAGAATTTGCAAATTGCCATTTCTAACTCAGGGAAGAATTGAGTTGGAATTTTGATGGGGATTGCATTGAATCTGTGGATTGCTTTCAGCAGGGTAGCCATTTTGACTATATTAATAATGCCAATCCATGAGCATGGTAGATCTTTCCGTCTTCTGAGATGTTCTTCTACTTCTTTCTTCAGGGACTTGAAGTTCTTGTCATACAGATCTTTCACTTCCTTAGTTAGAGTCACACCAAGGTATTTTATATTATTTGTGGCAATTGTGAAGGGTGTTGATTCCCCACTTTCTTTCTCAGCCCTTTTATCCTTTGTGTAGAGAAAGGCCATTTATTTGTTTGAATTAATTTTCTATCCAGCTACTACACTGAAGCTGTTTATCAGATTTAGGAGTTCTCTGGTGGAATTTTTGGGGTCACTTATATATATACTATCATATCATCTGCAAACAGTGATATTTTGACTTCTTCCTTTCCAATTTGTATCCCCTTGATCTCCTTTTGTTGTCAAATTTCTCTGGCTAGGACTTAAAGTACTATATTGAATAGGTAGGGAGAAAGTGGGCAGCCTTGTCTAGTCCCTGATTTTAATGGGATTGCTTCCAGTTTCTCTCCATTTACTTTGAAGTTGGACATTGGTTTTCTGTATATTGTTTTTATTATGTGTAGGTATGGGCCTTGAATTCCTGATCTTTCCAAGTCTTTTATCATGAATGGGTGTTGGATTTTGTCAAATGCTTTCTCAGCATCTAAGGAGATGATCATGTGGTTTTTGTCTTTGAGTTTGGTTATATAGTGGATTACGTTGATGGTTTTGTGTATATTAAAGCACCCCTGCATTCCTGGGATGAAGCCTACTTGGTCATGATGGATGATTATTTTGATGTGTTCTTAGATATGGTTTGCAAGAATTTTATGATTATTTTTGCATCGATATTCATAAGAGAAATTGGCCTGAAGTTCTCTTTTTTTGTTGGATCTTTATGTTGTTTAGGTATCAGAGCTACTGTGGCTTTATAGAATGAATGTGGTAGAGTACCTTCTGTTTCTAATTTGTGGAATAGTTTGAGGAGAGTTGGAATTATGTCTTCTTTGAAGGCTTGATAGAACTCTGCACTAAACCCATCTGGTCCTGGGCTTTTTTTGGT
Organism: Mus minutoides; assembly: GCA_902729485.2. Classification (NCBI taxonomy): domain Eukaryota; kingdom Metazoa; phylum Chordata; class Mammalia; order Rodentia; family Muridae; genus Mus; species Mus minutoides. The sequence continues at coordinate 13,798 of LR749498.1, read as the reverse complement.
TGGGAGACTATTGATGCCTGCTTCTATTTCTTTAGGGGATATGGGACTGTTTAGATGGTTAATATGATCCTGGCTCAACTTTGTTACCTGGTATCTGTCTAGGAAGTTGTCCATTTCATCCAGGTTTTCTAGTTTTGTTGAGTATAGCCTTTTGTAGTCTGATGATGTTTTGGATATCCTCAGGTTCCATTGTTATGTCTCCTTTTTCATTTCTGATTTTGTTAATTAGGATGCTGTCCCTGTGCCCTCTAAAGAGTCTGGATAAGGGTTTATCTATCTTGTTGATTTTCTCAAAGAACCAGCTCCTGGTTTGATTGATTCTTTCAATAGTTCTTTATGTTTCTACTTGGTTGATTTCGGCCCTGAGTTTGATTATTTCCTGCTGTCTACTCCTCTTGGTTGAATTTCCTTCCTTTAGTTCTAGTGCTTCTAGGTGTGCTATCAGGCTGCTAGTGTATGCTCTCTCTCTCTTCTTTTTGGAGGCACTCAGGGCTATGAGTTTTCCTCTTAGAACTGCCTTCATTGTGTCCCATAAGTTTGGGAATGTTGTGGCTTCATTTTCATTAAACTCTAGAAAGTTTTTAATTTCTTTCTTTATTTCATCCTTGACCAAGGAATCATTGAGTAGAGTGTTGTTCAGTTTACTTGTGAATGTTGGCTTTCTAATATTTATGTTGTTATTAAAGATCAGCCTTAGTTCATGGTGGTCAGATAGGTTGCATGGGATAATTTCAATATTTTTGTATCTGTGGAGGCCTGTTTTGTGACCAATTATGTGTTCAATTTTGGAAGAGGTACCCTGTGGTGCTGAGAAGAATGTATATCCTATTGTTTTAGGATAAAATGTTCTGTAGAGATCTATTAAATTCATTTGTTTCATGATTTCTGTTAGGGTCCATGTGTCTCTTTTAATTTTCTGTTTCCAGGATCTGACCATTGGTGCGAGTGGGTTGTTAAAGTTTACCAGGATTATTGTGTGAGGTACAATATGTGCTTTGAGCTTTACTACAGTTTCTTTAATTAATGTGGCTGCCCTTGCATTTGGAGCATAGATATTCTGAATTGAGAGTTCATCTTGGTTGATTTTACCTTTGATGAGTATGAAGTGCCCCTCCTGGTCTTTTTTAATAACTTAAAAATGGCTATCGTGCCAAAAGCTATCTACAGATTCAATGCAATCCCCATCAAAATTCCAACTCAATTCTTCAAGGATCTAGAAAAGACAATTAGCAAGTTCATCTGGAATAACAAAAAACCTAGACTAGCAAAAACTCTTCTCAACAATAAAAGAACGTCTGGTGGAATCACCATGCCTGACCTCAAGCTGTACTACAGAGCAATCATAACAAAAACTGCATGGTACTGGTACAGCAACAGACAGGTAGATCAATGGAATAGGATCAAAGACCCAGAAATGAATCCACACACCTATGCTCACCTGTTCTTTGACAAAGGAGCTAAAACTATCCAGTGGAAAAAAGACAGCCTTTTCAACAAATGGTGCTAGCACAACTGGCAGCTAACATGTAGAAGACTGGGAATTGATCCATTCTTATCTCCTTGTACTAAGGTCAAGTCTAAGTGGTTGAAGGACCTCCACATAAAACCAGAGACACTGAAACTTATAGAGGAGAAAGTGGGGAAATGCCTCGAAGATATGGGCACTGGGGAAAAATTCCTGAACAAAACAGCAAAGGCTTGTGCTGTAAGATCAAGAATTGANATTCACAAAAGAACTCACATAACATGTACTCACTGATATGTGGATATTAGCACAGAAACCTAGACTACCCAAGATACAATTTACTAAACACATGATACTCAAGAAGAAGGAAGATCAAAATGTGGACACGTCACCCCTTCCTAGAATTAAGAACAAAGCACACATTGAAAGAGTTAAAGAGAGCATTTGTGAAGCTGAAGCCAAAGGATGGACCCAACGACTGCGGCTGCCAGGGATCCATCCCACAATCAGTCACCAAACATAGACACTATAGCATATGCCAGCAAGATGGTGCTGAAAGGGCCAGGATATAGCTATCTCGGGGGAAAATATACCAATGCCTGGCAAACATGGAGGTGGAAGCTCACGGTCAGCTATTAGATGGAACACAGGGTTCCCAAGGAAGAAGGAGCTAGAGAAAGTACCCAAGGAGCTGTAGGGGTCTTCAACCCTATAGGTGGAAGTATAACCATGAACTAACTAGTACCCTCTGGGCTCGTGTCTCTAGCTGCATATATAGAAGAGAATGGCCTAGTTTGCCATCAGTGGGAAGAGAGGCCCCTTGGTTATGCAGACTTTATATGCCCCAATACAGGGGAACGCCGGGGCCAAGGGGTGGGAGCGGATGGGTAGGGGAGCAGGGCCGGGAGGGGGGAGGGTATAGGGAACTTTCTGGATAACACTTGAAATGTAAATGAAGAAAATATCTACTAAAAGTTGAAAATAAAACTTTGGGTTGAAAGTCAATTTTATCTGATATTAGAATGGCTACTCCAGCTTGTTTCTTTGGACCATTTGCTTGGAAAACTGTTTTCCAACCTTTCCCTCTTAGGTAGTTTCTGTCTTTTTCCTTGAGGTGGGTTTCCTGTAACCAGCAAAATGGTGGGTTCTGTTTATGTTGCCAGTCTATTAGTCTATGTCTTTTTATTGGGAAATTGATGTTAAGAGAAATTAAAGAAAAGTAATTGTTGCTTCCTGTTATTTTTGTTGTTAATGTTGGGATTCTGTTCTTGGGGCTGTCTTCTTTTAGGATTGTTGAAGGATTACTTTTTTTTTTTCCTAGGGTGTAATTTCTGTCCTTGTATTGGTGGTTTCTCTTCATTATCCTTTGAAGGCCTAGATTCGTTGAAAGATATTGTGTGGATTTGATTTTATCATGGAATACTTTGATTTCTCCATTTATGGTAAGTAAGAGTTTTGCTGGGGATAGTAGCCTGGGCTGGAATTTGTGTTCTCTTAGGGTCTGTATAACATCTGTCCAGGATCTTCTGGCTTTCATAGTCTCAGGTGAGAAGTCTGGTGTAATTCCAGTAGGCCTCCTTTTATATGTTACTTTACCTTTTCCCCTTACTTCTTTTAATATTCTATCTTTATTTAGTGCATTTGTTGTTCTGATTATTATATGTCAGGAGGAATTTCTTTTTTGTCCAGTCTATTTGGAGTTCAGTGGCTTCTTGTATGTTCATGGGCATCTCTTTCTTTAGGTTTGGAATGTTTTCTTCTATTATTTAGTTTGAGATATTTGCTGGCCCTTTAAGCTGAAAACCTTCATTCTCATCTACTCCTATTATCCGTAGGTAGGTTTGGTCTTCTCATTGTGTCCAGTATTTCCTAGATGTTTTGAATTAGGATCTTTTTGCATTTTGCATTTTCTTTTATTGTTGTGTCCATGTTCTCTATGGAATCTTCTGCACCTGAGATTCTCTCTTCCATCTCTTGTATTCTGTTGCTGATGCTCATATCTATGCTTCCTGATTTCTTTCCTAGTGTTTCTATCTCCAAAGTTACTCACTTTGGGTTTTCTTTATTATTTCTATTTCCCTTTTTAGGTCCTGGATGGTTTTGTTCAATTCCATTACCTGTTTGGTTGATTTTTTCTGTAGTTCTTTAAAGGATTTTTGTGTTTCCTTTTTAAGGGCTTTTACCTCTTTAGCAGTGTTCTCCTGTATTTCTTTAAGTGAGTTATTAATGTCCTTCTTTATGTCCTCTACCAGCACCATGAGATATGATTTTAAATCTGAATCTTGCTTTTTGGGTTTGTTGGGGTATCCAGGAGTGGCTGAGGTGGGAGTGCTGGGTTCTGATGAAGGTGAGTGGTCTTGGTTTCTGTTATTAAGATTCTTATGTTTGCCTTTCACCATCTGGTAATCTGGAGTTAGTTGTTATAGTTGTCTCTGCTTGGAGCTTGTTCCTCCTTTGATTCTGTTATCCTCTGTCAGCCATCCTGGGAGTCCAGCTCTCTCCTGAGTCTCAGTGGTCAGAGTAGTCTCTGCAGTCAAGTTCTCCTTTTGCAGGGAAGGTGCACCAAGGTCTGTTGTTCAGACCTGCCTATTGGCTAAAGATGAAGGCCCAATATAGGGCCTGTCCCAGAAGATGTGTTGCCTCAGAAGCCTGCACACCCACCTGCACAGACTGGTCTCTGAGTGACCCAGGACCCAAGTTGGCTCCCTCCTGAGCTCCAGAAGGCAAAGCCCTCCCTGGCAGACACCTCTCCTCAGGCAGGGAAGGTGCCCAGATATCTGGAGCCTGAAACTGGTTCTGTCCCAGAAGCTGCGTTGCTTCTGCCTGTTCCAGAATTTGTGTTGCTTCTGCAGTCTGCACTCTCACCTGTGCAGACTGGTCTCTGAACCACCTGGGAATGTCTCCCTTATGAGCTCTTGCAAACAAAGCCCTGCAAGACACCTCTTCTGAGGAGGGGAAGGTGCCCCAATGTCTAGTGCCCCAAACTGGCCCTGTCCCAGAAGCTGTATTGCTTCTGTGGTCTGCTCAGTCACCATTTGCAGTCTGAGAGCTGACTTGTGCAGACTGTCTCTGAGTGACCTGGGACCCAAGTTGGCTCCCTCAGCAGCTCTTCTCCCTGCCTTTCTATAATAAAGCTCTACAACCATAGACTGTCTTTGTTCATCTGTGCAACTCTTCCCAGTGTAGGAACCTCTCTCTCTCTCAGCCCTCTCTCCCATAACCCTGGGGATACAGGGTATTGCCTTGGTGCCCCTTGGTTTCAGGAGCTGCCCCTTGTCCACCAATCCCCCCATGCCCCCATCGAGTGGGATCAATGGCTTAGATGCCCACCCACTTGGGGTAAGTGGAAAGCGTCTGGCAGCCTTCCTGTGTCTGCCTGCCCAGAGCATAGGAGGAACTCTGGCTGGGCACTGGCTATCCTCCTTCCCCCCTCTTCCCCCAACCCCCACTGTTTAGTTCCCACAGGCCTGTACTTCTTGAGTGCTGGGATCAAAGGTGTGTGTCAATACCATGAATGAAGACTTCACAAAAATATATTAAGAACTAGCTTACACACATACTTTTGCTTTAAACTTGAGGGGCATGAATGTCTTCACTGACTGAGGGGAATGGAAGCAACTGAGCATTCTCCCCCTTGAAATGAGTTTCTGCAAGTGAACTCTTTAAGCAGCTAGGTTCTGACAAAACTGACGCAGCGACTGAAAATTTGCTGTTGTGCTATTTGCCTTTTGTCTGATGACTGAGGAGCTGTGGAAGGGAGAGTGCTCAAATACCAGGCCAGCACCAAGACTCTTTGTAGTAAAAGGTATTGGACACCAATCTCAGCCCCCAGAGTTTGCAAACCTAGAAAGTCTGGATTTACAATTCATGTTTGCTTACATTGTCTAGGTTCAAAACTGGCTTCATTCTTTTTCATTGCAGTTCAAATGGCATGCCTTCTAATGCTGGGCTGATGATGGATACCACAAATGTGAAGCCTCAATAGGTAATTTAATGGGAGTAAGTCTATTTGACAGTAGCATCTCATGGCCTTTGACATGCTGGTTTATGTCTAAGAGACCTTTGCTTGAACCCCTCTACCATACCTTTGGCCCCTTCAAAAGGAACTGATATTAGCCTGGAAGATAGAGAGAAGTTGCAGATTGAACATAAACATAATACACAGCTTTCTTTGGATACAATTTGATGTACTCAAGTGTCAAGCATTAACTGAGAATAAGAATAGCATCAAGCATACTAAAAAATATATAAGTTTATAGATCTAGATCCATGATTCCCTCCACGTATACTCTTTGATTGGTGGTTTAGTCTCTGGGAGCTCTGGGAGTTTTGGGTGGTCTGGTTAGTTGATATTGTTTTTCCTATGGGGTTTCGATCCCCTTCAGCTCCTCCAGTCCTTGTCACTCTTCCATTGTGATTGCTAGGCTCAGTCTAATTGTTGGAGATGGGTATCTTCATCTGTATGGTCAGGTGCTGGTAGAACATTTTAGTGAACAACCATACCAGGTTCCTGTCAGTAAGTGCTTCTTAGCATCAGCAACAGGGTCAGGGTTTGGTATCTACAGATGGGCTGCATCCACCTAGAAGATGTTCCAACTGGTAATAAGATCATATATTCCACTATGTTCATAGCAGCCTTTTTTTATAATAGCCTGAAGCTGGAAAGAATCCACATGTCCATCAACAGAGGAATAGATAAAGAAAATGTGAAACATTTACACAATGGAGTACTACTCTGCTATTAAAAACAATGAATTTATGAAATTCTTGGGCAAATGGATTTATCTGGAGGATATCATCCTTAGTGAGATAACCCAATCACAAAAGAAGTCACTAGATATGCACTCACTGATAAGCAGATATTAGAACAGAATCTTAGAATACCCAAGATACAATTTGCAAAACACAAGAAAATCAAGAAGAAGGAAGACCAGCATGTGGATACTTCATTCTTCCTTAGAATAGGGAACAAAATACCCATGAAAGGAGTTACAGAGACAAAGTTTGGAGCTAAGACAAAAGGATGGACTATCCAGAGACTACCCCACTCGGGGATCCATCCCATAATCAGTCACCAAACTCAGACACTATTGCATATGCCAGCAGGAGTTTGCTGAAGGGACCCTGATATAGCTGTCTCATATGAGGCTATGCCAGTACTTGGCAAATACAGAAGTGGATTCTCACAGTCATCTATAAGATGGATCACAGGGCCCCCAATGGAGAAGCTAGAGAAAGTACCACAGGAGCTGAAGGGGTCTGTAACCCTATAGGTGGAACAACAATAACCAGAACTCCCAGAGCTTGTCTCTAGCTGCATATGTAGCAGAAGATGGCGTAGTCAGCCATCATTGGGAAGAGAGGCTCCTTGGTATTGCAAACTTTATATGCCCCAATACAGGGGAATGCCAGGGCCAAGAAGTGGGAGTGGGTAGTTAGGGGAGCAGGGTAGGGGGAGTGTATAGGGAACTTTTGGGATAGCATTTGAAATGTAAATTAAGAAAATATCTAATAAAAAAAGTGAAAAAAAAGAGAAACATGAAATATATGTTTACAAACCAGGTACTTTGGATTGAAATCTGACATAGATTACTTGATGCCCCTTAATCCCACAGACATTTGTATTATTTACCACCCTAGTTCTGAAGCCCAAATTAAAGGCTACTTTCAGACCGATATTTTGGCCAATTCTCTGCTGTGACATAGACCCCCACCATTCTTGTCTTTCTCCTGTCTATCATAGTCCATGGCACGTATTATCTCTTTCCTTGTGAATTGTCTGTTTTCATCCAAAGAGTGAGCCTTATAGCAGTAGGCCCTTTTTGTTTTCTGTATTATCAGTACCATAGTCTATGCATAAAACTCTGCCTACAGCATTGACTGAAGAAATATTTCAAGTGCCTTTTAAAGTAGATCTTGGTATAGATCTAAGATAATATTAGCATTAACTACTTGTTATGGTCCCTATTTATCTTACTGGCATAGATTTCTACCAATTCTCAACTCTGACCAAGATATTTTGTCCTCTAGGACTTTACCTGTACCATTTAGTCCTGTTCTCAGCCTTTGGACTTAACTGGGTTTCACAATGCCAGGATGCATTGATCATTCCAGACACTGAGTCTGGTTTCAGTCTATCACTCTTCCCTTGTGATACTCAAAAGCATAGACTGGTGAGATGACTAAGTGAATAAAAGCATTTTCTGAAAAAATTTGGTGACATAAGTTTAATTCTCAGATCCCACTAAAAAAAGTCCACATATTTGGCCTTTAATGCCTGAATATACATAGTGGCATGTGCACATACACTCTTTTTTTTCTTTCTTTCTTTTTTGGTTTTTGAGACAGGTTTCTCTCTGTAGCCCTGGCTCTCCTGGAACTCACTCTGTAGACCAGGTTGGTCTCAAATTCAGAAATCTGCCTACCTCTGTCTCCCAAGTGCTGGGATTAAAGGCATGTGCCACCACTGCCCAGGATCCCACACACATACTCTTATACATGCACACACATACATGTATACACATTCACATGAATTCACATAATAATAATAATGTTTAAAAATTTATAAAGATATTCCAGCTCAATCCTAAAGTAGGATGTTTCTATGCACTGGTGGGTACTGAATGTGAATTGCTTCTTTGGTATAGAATAACTTATGGAATCTAGAAAGAATTGTAATGATACAATTCCAGAAGTTTCTCTTAGTTAGTGCTTCTGTGTCTTTTAGTAATTGATCAGCCCCTGTCAACCTTAGTGTCTTATGAAACCAATGGAGGAAGCAGTTTAAGGCCAGTGCTAAATGGCAGCTCCATGCTGAATTTAGAGCTTAAAGATGCTGTAAGCCTAATGTACCATGTCTTTGTTAGGGTTTCTACTGCTATGAAGAGATATCAGAACCACTGCACCTCTTACAAAGAAAAACATTTAATTGGGCCTGGCTTGCAGGTTCAGAGGTCTAGTCCTTTATCTTCAAGATGGAAAGCATAGTGGTGGCACAGAAACAGACATGTTGCTGGAGAAGCAGTAAAGAGTTTTCCATCTGGATTAGTAGGTATCAGGAAGAGGGAGAGAGATACTGAGACTGGCTTGAGCATTTGAAACTTCAAAGCCCACCCCCAGTAACACACTTCCTCCAACAAGGCCACACCTACTCTAACAAAGCTATACTTTATAAAAGTGTTACTCCTTGGTGACATTCAAATCTATTTGTCTGTTGGGGATATTCTTATTAAAGAAAAAAACATATAGTTGTAGATATATCTAGAAAATAATGTTCCTCTTTAGGCTCTGTCTTCAGGATATATCTCCCTTCAGCCTAGTTTATGTGCCACTTAGTCTTGTCGCCCTAACACTTATCTAGTTGAGGACTGGTCCATGCATCCTTGAGTTATTGGGTCAGGACTTTCTCTCACTTTTGTATTCTCAGATAATGACCATGTAATAGGTCAGTTACAGAATTGACACAATTTTAGTGTCTGAAAAGCACCATTGTAACCTAAAATCCTAGTACATGGACCCCAACATCTGCAAAAGAAGGAAGACCAGCGCATGGATACTTCATTCCTCCTTGGAATAGGAAACAAAATACCCATGAAAGGAGTTACAGAGACAAAGTTTAGAGCTAAGATGAAAGGATGGACCATACAGAGACTAACCCACCGGGGATCCATCCCATAATCAGTTACTAAACTCAGACACTATTGCATAGGACAGCAAGTGTTTACTGAAGGGACCCTGATATAGCTGACTCCCATAGAAGTGGATGCTCACAGTCATCCATAAGAGGGAGCACGGGGCCCACATTGGAGAAGCTAGAGATAGAACCCCAGGAGCGGAAGAGGTCTGCAACCCTAGAAGAGGAACAACAATATGAACTAACCAGAACCCCCCAGAACTTGTGTCTCTAGCTCCATATATAGCAGAAGATGGCCAAGTCAGCCATCATTGGGAGGAGAGGCCCCTTGGTACTGCAATCTTTATATGCCCCAATACAGGGGAATGCCAGGGCCAAGAAGTGGGAATGGGTGGGCAGGGGAGCAGGGAGGGGGGGGAGAGGGGAGGGGGGGACTTTTGGGATAGCAATTAAAATGTAAATTAAGTAAAGATCTAATAAAAAAATTGAAAAAGAAAGAAAGAAAGAAAGAAGGAAAGAAAGAAAGAAAGAAAGGAAGAAAGAAAGAAAGAAAGATGAATATAAAGTAATGTAGAACAAAGAGAAAAAAAAAAATCTCAGTTCTGTAAGGCTGAGCTAGAAAGCCAGGTATATAAACTAAAACTGCATGAGATTCTCACTCCTCTGAGCCCTCAACCTCAATTGATATAGGAGACTTTCTCTTCATCTGATCCTAAGTATACACATAGTCCAGGAGTTGGAGAAACCAAGAAAATAGGTGGAAACTAGTAGAACTGGCCTGGCTGTTATTCTAAGAGAGCCAGGTGAGGTAGTTGATAAGCAAAAGAATTCTTCCCCAGCAACTGTGCTCTGTGCCCTGTAGAGATCCAGAGGCTGAGAAGAATAAACAAACAAACAAACAAACAAACAAACAAACAAAAGCTTCTAGTTCCTTAGTCTCCTGTCAAATATCTTCTGCGGATGGTGCTGACAGAGAAATATTCAGTGTAGGATATTTGAGTAAATAGATGTTTCAGCTAAGTTAATTCACCATCAGTGTACAGATTTATCCACAATAAGGGACAAGCTCACTATTGTCCAGCTATTTTAACCTGGCATTTATGTAGTGACATGCAGTTAATAATGGAGATGTCTTCTGAATAATGTATTCTGAAGAATATGTCATTAAGTCATCCTACTAGTGTGAAAAGATCATAAAACATATATGAACTTAAATGTTATAGATCATTCATGATATATGCTTTCTTCATACAATCAAGAGACAATAAACACAGATCTATGTAGGTGTTGTTTATATGGCATAGCATGCCTTATGGTCAATAGTTTTATATATAAGGAGAAAAATATACTCCATAATAACTGTTAAAGGCTTAATACAGTAAGAATATATACTAATAACATAGATGTTTATTATCATGATCAAGTGTTTAGCAGAAGACACTATTTTATTTTCTCTGGCTGCATGACTGGACTGGATGTGAGCTTTTATCATAAACCTGCAGACATACAGTATTACCACATGCATAAGAACAATGTTTTGCTTTATGCCTCAAATTTACAGCAGCTCCAGTGTTAGTAGGGGGTAGGAGCTTTCCAGGCCCATTGTGTATTGATAAGGCTACCACTTCCATATATGAAGTCAGTCATTGCCCGAGGCATCATGCATACAATGCCAAAATGTGCATTCTAAAAACTATGGTTAACTTCCAAATAGAGATACCCACAAAATTAATTTTCTGCTGGTTAGAATAAAATATTGTTTGTACAATGAAGACCAATCTAACATTTTCCTCCTAAAGAAGATTATTTTTTAAAGTGTGTGTTTCACTATCTTTGGTTGATATCTTTCTTTTCTATTTTTAAATTTATTTATTTATTCACTCTATAGCTCCTTCTCCCATTACCTATTCGTGTTAGTCTTCTACCCATTTCACTTTCCCCCATTTATCTCCCCTTCTTCCCACATATCAAGTCCATGAAGGGCTAGGTACATCCTCTTCCACTGAGGCCAGAAAAGGCAGTTCATTTAGGGAAACAGAATCCACAGGCAGGCAGGTAACAGGCTCAGGGACAGCCCTTGCTACAGTTGTTGGGGGGACCCATATGAAGAGCACGCTGCTCTTCTGCTACATATGTGCAGGGGGCCCAGGTCCATCCAGCCATGCTTGCTTGGTCAGTGATTCCATCTCTGGGAGCCCCCAAAGGTTCAGATTAGTTGACTCTATTGGTCTTCTTGTCCTGTCTTTGTCTTCCTCAAATCCCTCAATCCTTCCCTCAACTCTGCCATAAGGCTCCCTGAGCACCATATGATGTTTGGGTGTGAGTCTCTGCATCCCTTTCCATTGGTTTCTGGGTGGAGCCTCACAGAGGACAGTTACACTAGGTTTCTGTCTGCAAACATAGCAAAGTTTCATTAGTTGTGTCAGGGATTGGGTCTTGCCCATGGGATGGGTCTCAATTTGGGGCTGTCACCAAATTGATTTCCAAAGTGGTTGTACAAATTTGCACTCCCACCATTACTGGAGGAATGTTCCGTTTGCTCCACATACTTGGCAGCATGTGCAGCCTTTGAATTTTTGATCTTAGCCATTCTGATGGATGTAAGGTGGAATCTTAGAGTTGTTTGATTTGCATTTCCCTGATAACTAAGGACATTGAACATTTATTTAGGTGCTTCACGGCTATTTGAGATACCTCTGTTGAGAATTCTCTGTTTATCTCTATATCCCATGTTTTAATTGGGTTATTTGGGTTGTTGGTGTCTGCCTTCTTGAGTTCTTTATATATTTTAGATATTAGTCCTTTATCAGATATAGGGTTAGGGAAGATCATTTCCCATTTTGTAGGCCTTTGTTTTATCATAATAACTGTGTCCTTTGACTTACAAAAGTTTTTCATAAGGGTCCTATTTATTAATTCTTGACCTTAGTGCCTGTGTCATTGGTGTGCTGTTCAGGAAGTTTTCTCCTGTACCAACATTTCAACTTTACTCTCCATTTTTGTTCTATTAGTTTTAGTGTATCTGTTTTTTTTTTTTTTTTTTTTTTTTTTTTTTTTTTTTTTTTTTTTTTTTTTTTTTTTTTTTTTTTTTTTTTTTTTTTTTTTTTTTTTTTTTTTTTTTTTTTTTTTTTTTTTTTTTTTTTTGAGTTGAGTTTTTTTTCCAACTTTTATTAGATATTTTCTTCATTTACATTTCAAGTGTTATCCAGAAAGTTCCCTATACCCTCCCCCCTCCCGGCCCTACTCCCTGACCCACCCACTCCCACATCTTGGCCCTGGCACTCCCCTGTACTGGGGCATATAAAGTCTGCATGACCAAGGGGCCTCTCTTCCCAATGATGGCCAACTAGGCCATTCTCTTCTATGTATGCAGCTAGAGACATGAGCTCAGGGGGTACTAATTAGTTCATGTTATTCTTCCACCTATAGGGTTGAAGACCCCTTCAGCTCATTGGGTACTTTCTCTAGCTCCTTCCTTGGGAACCCTGTGATCCATCTAATAGCTGACTGTGAGCTTTCACCTCCATGTTTTCCAGGCATTGGTATAGTCTCCCACGAGACAGCTATATCCAGGCCCTTTCAGCACTATCTTGCTGGCATATGCTATAGTGTCTATGTTTGGTGGCTGATTGTGGGATGGATCCCGGGCAGCTGCAGTTCATTGGGTCCATCCTTTGGATTCAGCTTCACACATGATCTCTGTAACTCTTTCAATGTGTGCTTTGTTCTTAATTCTAGGAAGGGGTGACCTATCCACATTTTGATCTTCCTTCTTCTTGAGTTTCATGTGTTTAGTAAATTGTATCTTGGGTAGTCTAGGTTTCTGGGCTAATATCCACATATCAGTGAGTACATGTTATGTGAGTTCTTTTGTGATTGGGTTACTTCACTCAGGATGATGGCCTCCAGATCCATCCATTTGCCTAGATTTCATATATTTATTGTTTTTAATAGCTGAGTAGTACTCCATTGTGTAAATATACCAATTTTTTTGTATTCATTTCTCTGTTGAGGAACATCTGGGTTCTTTCCAGTTTCTGGCTTTTATGAATAAGGCTGCTATGAACATAGTGGATCATGTGTCCTTATTACCAGATGGAATATCTTCTGGATATATGCCCAGTAGAGGTATTGCAGGATCTTCCTGTAGTACTATGTCCAATTTTCTGAGGAACCACCAGACTGATTTCTAGAGTGGTTGAACCAGCTTGCATTCCCACCAACAATGGAGGAGTGTTTCCCTTTCTCCACATCCACGCCAGCATCTGTTGTCACCTGAATTTTTTATCTGAGCCATTCTTACTGGTGTAAGGTGGAATCTCAGGGTTGTTTTGATCTGCATTTCCCTGATGATTAAGGATGTTGAACATTTTTCAAGTGCTTCTCAGCCATTCGGTATTCCTCAGTTGAGAATTCTTTGTTTAACTCTGTGCCCTACTTTTTAATGGGGATATTTGATTTTCTGGTGTCCACCTTCTTGAGTTCTTTATATATATTGGACATCAGTCCCCTATCTGATTTAGGATTGGTAAAGATCCTTTCCCAATTGGTTGGTGGCCCTTTTGTCTTGTTGACAGTATCTTTTGTCTTACAGAAGCTTTGCAACTTTATGAGGTCCCATTTGTCAATTCTTGATCTTACAGCACAAGCCTTTGCTGTTTTGTTCAGGAATTTTTCCCCAGTGCCCATATCTTCGAGGC